>JAGXCT010034558.1:0-31673 GCA_022495035.1 Philopotamus ludificatus
TAACTGTCATATAATGTCACATATCTGTTTTCCTTTATAAAAATCAATAACTACTGTTTTAAAAGTGATGACATTTTAATTGAATGCAAATTTTCGTGCGCAAGTCCCAAATTTCGCCCGCTTCAGAGTGCAGTCGGCCGGCGCCAACAACCAGTGGTAATGTGTTAATACGTGAATAACTATTTTATCAAATGATGTGGGAAAAAACGAAAATATTTCCTTCTACAGATTGTGGTATATCATTTCCGTTCTATATATATATAGATAAATACACAAGGGTTTCCAAACTTTTTCGGCAAATCTTCTTGATATCAAGCACAATATCAATGCGTGGAATTCTTCTACCTGGTTGGGGTCAAGGCTATTCCCTCGTTGCAGCATGATAAGAATATCCTGCCCCGCATAAATAGTTTTGACACAGTGGGATACTCATCTGACAACGGATCTTTGTGGTATCTTTAAAATAATAAATTGCACCTTAAAATTTTTGGGATATTCTCGGCATTCCAATTTTTAATATTAATATTTGTACCAGATTACTGCTCCCTTATATATATATATAGTCTTAATGGTTTTTTCTCTGCACAACCACCTCACTTCAGTATGTTATAAAAGGGCTTTATCTTTACTATCCATTTCATCTCACAAATTATTAGTACTTTCCAATATGAAATAGAGGATGTATAAATGCGTTGCAGCATATAAAACCGTTCCAAATTTTCGCAGAACATGTATTTAGGTCCAACACCAGTGTTCCGCGGAACATAGTTTAGGAAATCCTGTTTTAAAGGATGTAAAAAAAATGTTTGCGATACTAAATAATATGTAATCTACAAACAAAACTGTGTTCACAACATTTCTAGGCCTTTTTATATGAATTACTTTTTAGGAACATATTTAGATCTAGTTGCGGTTCTTCCATATACACTGCCGAGCTGTAGGCATTTATGTCATCATCATTTGCAAGCCACGAGAAACTCGATGACTAAGCGTATGGGCTTTAGCTAACTCTCGAATGGTAATCAAGGTGCAAGGAACCGGAGTCTCACACGTACCATACAGTGGCATATATATCCGAGCCGTCTTGGTATATGGTTTTTGTATATTTTTATAAATATTTTTTTGTGTTCAATATCATCTATAATTCTAATATCGTCTATAATCTAAGAAAGACATTAAAATCAATATTAAATTGTTCAAGACCACTTATGACCACAACACCCCACAGATACACGACCATACACGATTACAATACTGACTAATGGCTAATCGCGAATGTATACTAGCATTTTTTTAAGACGTTAGTGTATATATTTGTTATGACTATTAATAGTTGCATGCATAGACAATAATTAACAGTTAACTAAAAAGAAGTATCGTGGGATTGTTTTATAGAAAATTATATTAATTGAAATTAAACAGCTAATCTGAGGTTCTGATTATTTATCGTTTTAAATCTAGAGTAGCGAAACTGCCCAGTCCAATATAATTCATTTATCCATACTAGTTTGAGAACAGTTTAAATTGAGCTCTGTTAAGGTGCGCATAGTGAGAGAGTGGTAACTCCACTCATTCACAGTCTTGCAGTGCCGGACTGCAAGTGACCGAGTGGTAGCTCCACTCATTCACAGTTTTGCAGTGCCGGACTGCAAGTGAACGAGTGGTAGCTCCGCTCCACTCATTCACAGTCATGCAGTGCCGGACTGCAAGTGAGCTGAGTCCAGAAACACACCTTTAAAAGTTCTTACGAATGAAAGTGATTTTGGCCGCCCCTCACATTTCGGGGCGTCAACCGTCACAACTGTCAGACGGTGCTACTAGGTTAACCTCTACGAGCGGAACAATGAAATTTCAAAAATAGTCGACACAAAATCAATTATTGTACAATATATAATGCATTTAAAACATTTTTAATATACCTATAAATGCGCAATTTCTCATAGATGAATCACCAAATGCCACAATGCAATAATGTAGCCATACGCAAACATATAATTAGAAATAATGAATTTGATTCAATTAATATGGAAACCTTCTTTATGTATTTTTTACTAAAATATAATTAAGGGATGGTACAAAAATTCGTTCCCCATGCTGACTTCACTAAGTATTCCACTGACGTCAACGTTTGCATCCATGTTTTTTTCAACTGGTAACCCTAATCGCAGCGTACCGACGTTACTGGCAACCTCTGATCGCATAGTATGATCCTATTAGAACATTAATTTACATTATAAATATAGTTTTATTGGAATTCATAATTGAAAATGTCTTTTAAAATGTATGTGTTATCCATATCTTAGTTATTATTATGGCTTGTAGGTAACATGCATATTTTTTTTTAAAAGATGTTAACCCTTTATAGGGCAAAGGCTGAAATTGGTTAATATATTAACCAGTCGCTTTGAGGTCTATATTTCCATGAGCGCCCATAGAAATGTCAACCCTAATAACGTAATGTTTTGCCGAGAACGATTTTTGGTTAATTTATTGTTATTGACAATAAGTATTGTCAATAACAATAAAAAATAAAAAAAATCCAAAATAATTAATTTGCCCTATAAAGGGTTAAGGGAGCGCGATAGTAGTACCAAAAAATGGTATCCCATCGCTTCCACCAAATTGTCAAGGCACACGGGCTTGAGTATCAAAGAGGTACACGACCGCTGGCGCCAAATTATGACCCTCTGGTAGTTGACGATCGTTTCGAAGATCGGTATTAAAGAGAAACACGCTTTGTTTTGACAACGATGTTTATTGAAGAAATACTGGTGTCGTCAGTTCGATAGATTTATCTCGTTCCGATGAAGAAAATATTCTTGGTTCGGCGACAGAAGGTTCCCAAAGATTCCTTTAGTACTGGATTCGAAGTAGAGGTTTCTAAATATTCCTTTGGTACTGGATTCGAAGTAGAGGATCCCAAAGTTTCCTTTGGTACTGGTGTTATAAAATCAATCGTCATATTTCGTGTTTATATGGTTTCGCTTTTTAGAATGCGTCCTCTCCCGAGTTGATGGACCAATCAGAGCGTCCGGATCCCTTTCATAGACAACAAGTCACTTTTTCATACCTGCTACAAAAACCCCGTTTTTGTCAGTCGGCAGTTGTTCGCTGACAGTTTGACGGTTGATGGTGTGATTCGCTCACGCCGTCATGTCTGTCACATCGCCGTGATTTTCTCGTACCAGAGATTCGTCTATGGGTCTTTTAATTAATTTTCTCGTACCAGAGATACGTCTAATAATAAACATAATATTAAAAACTTGTGAATGAAACGTCTGTAAAAACTTGTAAAATGTAAATGAAATATGATTCAAATATATAATACCTCTGTATCACAGAAGTTTACAATATCATAACTCAATTTACCACTAAAACACGCATTTAACCATTAACTTATCGTGTTTTTGATTTATAAAATGAAAACAATTTTTATTTTATAAATAGATACATTTTCAAAACATGTTATTACCACATTTACCATGATAAACATGATAATTTCAGTGATACAGTTTTTTTACGTCAAATACACTCTTTTGCAAATCAAATGCATCCTTTTACAAATCAATGCACCCTTTTGCAAATCAAATACAACTTTTTACTAATCAAAAAAGTTTTGAAAATTTTACGGAGCTATGAGGAGCCAGGCCGTTATCCAGGCCAATTCAGTGACGTGTGTGCTACCTACCGGATGTGCGAGTAACACCCGATCTGACCGTAAATTAAATACAAATTGGCCCTAACCTCGTCTGGTTAATATTGTTACAATCCATGCGTGACAGCTCGGCTTCCGGGCTTATGGCTGATCTGTATTCGTAGAGCCAAGATAACCTGGAGAACGTCCGTCACAGTCATGACATCATGGTTGAGATGGAGGTGTCCTCCAGGTGGCAAAGATTCGCCTCAGGGTTAATAGGCCACTTAAATAATAAATAATAATAATACGTCTGATGTTGCCTTATTGGTCAAGTCTCTCTGAACTACCTTGAAGGTGACACTAATCCAAGGCAGGATCCATGATGGACGTCTGCGCTCATATGAATATATGAATATGCCGGAGAAACGATGGGTTTGATCAAACAAGATTTGGGGATCCTGAGGATCCGGCAAGTTTCAGGAATAATATATATAATGCTCTGGTGATATAAAAATCGGCCCTCCAGTAGAATTATCAACAATATCACTCGGAAGCTAAGATTTCATGCTCTCCCAAAAAAAACAAGTCGACACGTTGTATTTGGTGTAAGAAACAATATCTTCACATTGTTATTTTCTAAATGTAGGTGACCCGGTGCATTGTCGAGGATTAAAAGAACTTTAAAATCGAGAGCTTTCTGCTTCATATATATTTCTACTTCTGGTAAAAAGCAATTTGTGAACCATTCAGTAAATAGAGCCGTAATCACCCATGCCTATGTACAAGCCATCCAATGTAGCGGCAGTTGCTTTAGATCTTTGCCTTTTAAAGCACGTGGTCTATGAAATCTATTTACTAATAGTATATATACTTTTACATTCTATCTCCCGATGCATTTCTACAAAGTAACAATGTTACTCGATCTTTACATACTTTGAACTCACATGCTTTGTTTTCAGACTTCGCGATGTAAGCTCGATCAGGCATTTTCTTCCAAAACAATCCTGTTTCGTCTGCGTTGAACACTTGGTCGGAACTATATCCACCATCTTCAATAATTTTAGCTAATGTCTCTGGAAACTTTTTGGCTGCTTCTTGATCTGCCGATGCAGCATCCCCACGAATCTTAATTCAAATTAATCAAATTATGAAATACATTCCTTTTTAAAAATCCGCTCAACATCTGTTACTTGCGATGAATTTTTTATTTCCCCCGGAACATGAATCAGTAAATGGCTCCAATTTTTCAATTTCTTCATAAAATTTTTATTACATTATAACATTGTACTTACTATTATATTAGTCATATGTACATACATTCATATGATCCCAAAAATATAATTTAAAAATAATATTGCATTTAAAAAAAATATTGCATTTAAAAAAAATATTGCATTTAAAAAAAATATTGCATTTAAAAAAAATATTGCATTTAAAAAATACCGCATAACTTCAAAATCGCACAAAAAGAGGTTTGAGTGTATTACCAATACAAGTAATGGTCAATCCAACTCGGCGTCTTCGAGTAGTTCGTTGTAATTCATTGACATACTTAAAAAATATATCATCCAATGGCGATTAGCTGATATTGTAGTATTCAATCAAATCATTAAAATCGTCTCGCATTTTCTCCATGTCCTTGAATATTTTTCCATATAATGTCGAATATCTAATCACAGTATACTGCAACAATATCTGAAAAATAGTTTCAGAATATAACATGTATTTTTTTAATTATTTTGTTTATTAACACTTTACCGACCGCAAGATTTCGCCTAAAACTTACGCCTGATACTTACGCGAATATTTCGCCTAAAACTTACTATGAGAAGTCCAGGCCGCTCTTCGTGCTGAATCGGTGACGGATGTGCTACCGGAGGTGCCTCTAGCATCCAATCAGACTACTACGTCCGATTATAATTGTTACAATCCGCTCGTTAGCAACTCGGCTCCCGGGCTTATGGTTGGCGACCTGACCCGTACTAAAGAGGCTAGTCACATTATTATTTTTTTTACCTTTTAATGTATGCTCTACCGATCTGAAAGTAAACCGGTAAATAGGGTAGATGTGTTCAAAGTTCCAATCCAAGTTCTCCTATTTTTTCCTGTGTTATTTTTGCAGCGTGAGGCCTCGCGTTATCGCGTTAAAGGATCCTTTTTTATTATTGATCAAAACAGATCTTTATTTTATGAGCTCTTGTTTCATTCGCTCGAGTTGTTCATAATACACTGTCGCTGTGTACACTGTAATGGTCTGGACAGGCTCAAGTAGGAGGTTCACAAAGAGGGGCCCGCCCCTCCGCAAGGCTAGTTGATCAGCCTGCACAAGGATTAGATAGCCGGCTAATGCTGTTCTTGGCGTGCTCTGAAGAGGCGAAGGCAACTTCAATCAGCAATTACCACACAAGGTATGGCAAAGTAAATGCCATACGAAATCATCATAATTACTACCCCTAATAATTGAAGCTTAAAAATTATTTGGTAAAATTTTCTGTATTTTTTTTACCTTGTAATATCTTAAAATTGTGTAGGCTCTAGATAACATGTTTGTATATATTTTATATTTACCTATGTGAGGACAATATGGCGCTCTTTCCACCTTTAATGGCATTCTCGATTATTTTATGTAGTCGTCTCCGAGAGATTGGATCAACCCCAGATGTAGATTCATCTAATAGTAAAATCTTTTGATTTGTTAATTTGTGATCTATCAAGGCCACTGCAAGGCTCAGGCTGCACTTATATCCTCCGCTATAAGTGGAACTGGGAACGTTCTGATACTCCGATAAACCTATATTTAACAATTTATTAAGCATTTTAGTACCATATATTATTTATGTCTTGATATTATATTTATTTGATGATGAATGAATAGCATCGGCACGGCTAGGTTACAAACCAAAGTCTTTTAGAGTTTTTTCAACTACGACATCGCTAACGTCTTTCGGAACACCTTTAAACAGGCAAAAAATGTCAGAACTTCTTTTGCCGTTAAATAATCACTCACTACATCGAATTGTGGGCAATAACTTATGGATGAGAGATACTAAGCAAATGGAAAAAACGTTATATCAATATATTCTTTACATACTATATAGAAATTAAATGTTTATACTTTATTTCTGTTTTTCTTTAAAGTATTTCCGTGAATTGAAATAGAACCGAATGTTGGAGTTTCGGTTACAATTTGAACACAGATGTTTTACCAGCTCCGTTTATTCCAGCTAAATCGACACATTGACCTGAAACAATTGGGATAGTTATGAATATAAAATAAGTCATTAAAAAAAATAAAAAATACTCACCCGCTTCTATAGACAAATCCAAATTTCGAACAGCTTTAATTCTACCTTACGAGGGTTGAACATAACTTTTATAATAATCTTTAGACATTTGTTCAACTTTTAATGGAGTAATAGATTTACTCCCCTTTGCCCCATGATGTCTCTTTACTGGAGTATTACTAGCTGAAATGTTACATTTTAATTACAACATATTATTGACATGAATTTAATGAATTTAAATATCTATAGCAGGGGTGAGCAACCCGCGTGGCTCTTTCGTGCGGCCCGCCACGCTTTCTCGTGAAACCCATTTTGACTTTTAAAAATTCCAAATGTCCCGCAATCTAATTGTACCTTAGGCTTGTTAATTTTTTACTATTTTTTGAAAATGATGCTAAAATCATCGATTGGCAATGATATCGTGCTTTATTTATGTGATTTAATTTCATGCGTTACGTTGTCACCACGTTACGTTGTAATAAAACTTGTTAATTTCCTTAAATCTCGAGCGTTAAATCACCGCCAATTTAAAGAATTTTTAAATCATTTGAGAAGTGAATATGGTGATGTAATTTACAACACAGAAATTCGTTGGTTGAATAGAGGTGCTATGCTTAAAAGGGTATAAGATTTAAAAAATGATATTCAATTGTTTGTGGAAATGAAGGAATATCCATTTTCTCAAGTCGAAGATAAAGAATGGATGTCTGATTTTGCCTTTCTCGTCGATATAACCTAGCATTTTAATGTCTTAAACGTGGAACTTCAGGGAAAAGGCCAGTTTATTCATAACATGTTTAATAAAATTAATGCTTTTGAAAAAAAACTAAAAAATTGGAACAACAATCTGTTATCAAACAACATGTCACATTTTACACATCTAAAATAAGAAAATCCTTCAGAAACCCAAAATTTCCCCAACATTTAGAAAAATTAATAACAGAATTTCAGCCCGATTTAAAATATTAAGATCAGAAAAAACTGCTCTTAGTTTTGTATTTTTTTTCTTCACCATTTAATATAGAAGTGAAACCAGTTCAAGTTGAGTTACAAATGGAATTAATAGATTTACAAAACGACACAGATTTAAGAAATAAATTTTACAATGTTTAAAACTTTGCCATTTCTATCCAGAGTGCATGAATTTAGAAAAAAAATTCTCAATATTAAGGGCGCTCGTACCAAGCAAATAATGACACTTTTTTGGAAGTACTTAATGCTTGCCGAACAATTGTTTTATAATGAAAATAATCAAAATCATCGATCGAGATTAAATTATGTACCTTTCTTTAGAAAGCTGCGTACGAGTTGATGTGTCGTCTATATCAGCAAATATAGACCAATTGATGGCAAAGAAGCAATGCCAAATTTCTTATTAAATAAACTTTTTTCTTATTTATCTTTTGCCGTTTTTTTTTATAGTATTTCTGTAATTTTATATTTTTTGTTGTTTTTTTTTTTTTAGATACTTTGAGTTCTTTATTTTTTTTTGTATTATTATAATTTTCTTACGTGCAACATTTTTAAATTGGTAAATGGCCCGTTGTAAAAAAAGGTTGCTCACCCCTGATCTATAGATATTCTAAAAAAATATGTTTGAATATTTTTAACTAACCTCGTCTGTTAAGCCATTTATTTATACAATTTTTCGGTATGTTATATTCCATAATTATAATTATTGCTTAAAACGTGTAAGAAAAGTCAAAATATGTAAATACAAATTTAATCACCTTCTAAAATATCCAAGTATAGTCACGTCCAGGGGGCAAAGACCCGCCTCAGGGTTGGGAGGCCACGTATAGTCAAACCTGTTTTTGTGTGCAATTATTTTGCGTTATATGAAAAAAACGCAAAAAAATTTTGAAAATTAAATAGAAAAAAAAGTTTGAAGATTATTTGCTGTAAGTTTACCTTCATTTAACTTCGGTGATTGTGTCAAGATTCGTCATTAATATTTTAATTCTCTCATACAGCATTAAACTTAAAGTAACTTATTGATCAAGATTTTTCTTTAAGAGTGGTACCCATTTTTATAAAATACATTGCTCTAAGTCAAACCAAAATATTACATAAAATTTTCTCATTAGTTTTTGTCACAAATTCAAATGAATAATTGTTTTCATTTTTCGAGTAAAGAAAAGTATATTAATTTACTCCCAATTACGTAATTTAATAAAGGTTTTGGGAAATATAAAGTGCAATTTCGTCCAAATTTTTATATTTAAATTGTTTTTCCAGTGCCCATTTTTTGAAAAAAATACAAAATAATCGCATATAACATACTCATAGCGTTTTTGTACATACCATGCATATGGCCATCGCAATACATGATTTAACCATATTGTTAAATATTCCAAACATTTTAGTATTTCACGTTCTTGGGACTTTAATCCTCTTAGCTTTTGACTTTTACCTTAGAATTTGAGAAAATCAAAGTTAGCAGGGTAGTAGATTGTTGCATCAAGTAGTTTATATTATTATTAATATTTTTAAATTTAAAAATAAATTTCGCACAAATTTTTGTTGTTTTTAAATATTTCAAAATTTTTTTTTATTGTGATATAAAAAAAAGTATTAAAATTCTGAAGAAAAAAAATAGGGAGGCGGGAATGGGAGTATGTATAAGTAGCTCAGCAGACAAATTCAATTTCCGAAAGTAGCTCACATCCCAATGAGTTTAGCGACCCCTGCTGTAGATGAAGACCTGTCTGCCACAATAGACCGTTAATCAATCTTGTGTCCGATGTACAATAAAAAAAATGATCGCAATTGGAAAGCTGTCCGGCTATTTTTTCTTAGAAGAGTTTGTAAATTCTTTGTTAAAAAATAATATTTTCTTGCTTTTTGTCTTGGTGCCTCTCGGCTCTCTTAAACTTCGGTGCACTAGGCATATGGAAGGGGAAAACACGTATGAGTCTTATAATATAAGATGGCATATTTCACGATGTTTATTGCATATCCGTAGTGAACGTTACGGCGACGAAATCTGTGCAACGCAGTGGCGTAAACGCATGTTAAAGGCACCACGTAATTCAATTTAATAATTAAATACGTTTGAGAATACAAAATTATCCCGGTGTTAAAATGCCATATTTTTTGGGAGACGATCGCACAGTTCTGGCATCAGGATTGGGACGAACGTGTCTCTGCTGGAGATCACGTAGTGTCCTCCAGGTGGCAAACGCCCGCCTCTGGATTGGAAGGCCACATAGTTACAATAAATGTGTATAGGGTAGTTGTATGTACTTCGATGGACTTGTATGGGACGAGCTTTTGCTTTCCTATGAATTAATTTATGAAACGTATTTATTAATTAGATTAAATTTGTGTTTCACAATTTATAATATTCCGTAAGAGTGAAACTTAGTTATTTAATTAAAAGCTAACATTTTCGTTTGACGAAAGAAATGTGTGAAAATTTTGATGGTTGACTGAAAGCCGATAAATCCGTTAAAGAGAAAAAGTTGAAAGTTGGGTGTTGTTGCGTGTCGGTATCAGTCTGGTTGGGTTCAATCATGACTCCGTAGATTCTACGGAACTATGAGGAGCCTAGCCCGCTATCCGTGATGATTCGGTGAAGAATTTGCTACGGGAGGTGCCCGTAACATCCGATCAGATGACAAATTAAATACGAATCGGTCCTAGCCACGTCCGATTATCGTTACAATTCGCGCGTTAACTTAATAGAAGAAGCCCAGGACCGGCGGAGATCACGTAGTGTTTTTCAAGTGACAAATATCGGCTTCGGGTTAGATGACCATTTAAATAATAATAATAATAAGAGAAAAAGCATGCAGTAAGTCAATTATGATGATTAATAAGTATACAAAAATAATCTTAACGAGAAAACGCGCAAATAAGGGCAACGAGAGCAAACAAAAAAAACAAAACAAACAGTTTAGCGATTAAAAATGTTTTATTTGTTATATGAGGCTTAGGTGTATTATATTACTGATACAAATAATAATCAACCCAGCTTAGCGTCTTCCAGTGGTTCGTGGTATTCGTTGACATACTTCAAAAATTTGTCATCCAACGTGGGTTCGCTGATATTGTAGTATTCAATCAAATCAGTAAAATCGTTTCGCATTTTCTCCATGTCGTTAAATATTTTTCCATATAAATTCGAATATCTCATCACAGTATATTGCAACAATATCTGAAAAATAGTTTCAGATTTTTTTTTATAACTTACCTATAGCATTATTATAAAAATAATTCAATGGATTTAACTTTTTTCCCCAAATAAAAAATTCCCGAGCATATCAAAATATATTAAATCTTTTCGACAGCCAATTATAAAGTATGGTTGTAATTTTTATACTAAGTCAAATTCAATCAATTCGTTCACATCATCAGCTGACGAATATAGACAGAAAAGGAAAAATAAAATTTTCTTTAGTAGATTCTCTAGAGTATTTGATTATTTTATGAAGTTGTTTTCTTGACAATTCTTCACCGGATAATTTTTTTTCTATGGTTACAATTTATTGTTCTTTCTTAAATCGACTGAGTTCTTATGTGAAGAATTTATTTTCACGATCCTACACTAATTTCTCTACATTCACACTAGCAACCTCGAAAATGCCGTGCAATGTCCCGACTAATTTATTTTTATTTATTCCAGCCATAATTTTCACCGTGTTGAGTTAATTATCATAGAAGATACTTTTCGTGTCTTATCCATTTTACCATTCCGATATACGTTTTAAATAGTGGAGGATATTTAAATATTTGTTTTCCAAAACTATCAGCATAATCTCCCCGACGTTACTTTAAATCCGCTTGAAACAGATTTTGAATAAAATGTTTTAAAGCAAATAAAGAAAAAATGAAACGTTTTCCCAAATGACCCTGGGTATGATTTGATTTTTATTATAAATTTGATATAGTGCGTCATTGTTCCAGCATCGATGAGATATATAAAATGATATAATAAAATCAATACTTACATTGCTTTGTAATTCTTCATTTAAAACAAAATCTTGAATATTTATCATTCCATTTTTAAATTTTAATATTACATCGTGTCCTAAAAAATCAACAGAAATATTATTATATATTAGGTAAAGCGGAAAGTAATGATAATTTTTAAAGGGCGATTTTGAAATCTGTCGTCGAGTTAACACGTAAGATTTGATCTTATTTTGTAGCTCTGTTAGTCTACTTTTGTTAATACTCAGAAGGTTTTTTTTTACCATATAGAAAAAATGTCAAGGCCAGAAATCGAGGAGACCTATTTGCGTTATTATATCCTATTTTTGTTCGATCAAGGAAAGAAAGCAAAAGAAGCCACTCAGATTATCTGTGAAATTTATGGAGACGTATTGCATCTTCAAAAATATCACAGATGGTTTAGAAAATTTAAAAGTAGTGATAGGGGTTTATAAACGCCCCCAAATCGGGAAGATCTACAAAATTAGAGGATGACGTGTTAAAATCAGCAGTGGAAGCGGATCCCCGAAGAACCATCAAAGAATTGTCAGAGGAGCTTGGCTGCCTTGGACGACCGTTAAAGACCATCTAGAGCGCATTGCAAAAAAACACAGGCAAGGAATTTGGGTTCCGCACGAACTTTCACAAACGGCCATTGAGCAGCGAATTACTATCTGTTCGTCGCTATTGTATAGATTGCACGAAACGGCATCATTTCTGAGAAGGATCGTTACAAGCGATGAGAAGTGGGTCCTATACAATAATCCAAAGAAAAAAAATCAATGGCTTCCTAAAAACGAAGTACCTGTACTACCCCTAAACCTTCATTGATCTTAAAAAGGTCCTTCTTTGTGTTTGATGGGACATGATTGGCGTAATCCATTACAAGTTATTAAAACCTGGTGAAACAATTACCGCAGAGATATACTGTGGTCAATTAGTCAAAATGAAGCGGGCGCTGTTGAAAAAAACGTTCAGTTTTGGTGAAGCAATCAAAGGCTATTTTGCAGCACGACAATGCCAGACCACACGCGGCACGGATCACGCAGGAAAAAATCAGGGAGCTTGATTTGGAAGTTTTACAGCATCCCCCATATTCCCCTGATATCGCACCCTCTGACTACCATCTTTTCAGATTTTTAGAGCATTCCCTTAATAATAAAATTTTTAATTCATTTGACGGTATCGAAAATCACATTGAATCATTCTTTAACGAAAAACCTGCAGAGTTCTATAAGAAAGGAATTGAAAAGCTGCTTGATCGTTGGAGAAAAGTAATAGAAAACAATGGAAATTATTTTACTGATTAAAATTGTATATGTACTTTTTGTATGTGAAAAAAAAATTATCATTACTTTCCGCTTTACCTAATATTTAATATGTGATTTTAAGAGATATATTTATTACGAGTCTAAAAATCAAATAACGCTTTTGCATGTATTTTTTTTTTAAATTAAATAAATATATAATTTATATATACAATTATTCTAAATGTAGACTTTAACTGATTATTTATTTTTCAGTTTTCATTAAACCCACTTATTGATACACTATAAAACAGGGTCGAAGATACACGTCCAATGTCAGCAATGGCCAAGAGAGGAAAACTCCGCAGAAAGAAAAAACCGCATACCAAGACGGCTTGGGTCCCCGCGGTATGGACACTAACGTCACGTGTGAGACTCGGCTTACTCTGGTCTCAACTGCCATTCGAGAGTCTGGTAAGGTCCATACGCTCAGCGAGTGAGTGTCTCGTGGCTGGCAAATGATGAATGATACGCGAGTATGTAAAATTAATCATCGCAATAGTGAACCAAAAATTACAGAATTGAGACTCAACTAATGTGATTTAACACGATCTTACCTAATGCATCAAGCCTAGTTACATTCATTTTAACTGTGATGATAAGAGTGATTTCTTTGTCTTCTGAATTTTTAAGAATGTCGTTGTGTTTCAATTGTCCATCAATCATGATTCCAACTTGAGAGCACATGTTGTTGCATTCAGACATACTAAAAAAATCAAAACAATAATCATTAATTATCACATTTTCGAATAATTTCAGCTTAAATTTAAATATATCATTTTTTTCAGACAGCTTGCAGCTGAAATATTATGAATTTGGCACGTGCAGCCCTATTAGAAATTCTTTCTGCATGGTACAGTCAATATATATCTATTTTAAAACCAAATGTTGTAAACAATATACTGTTTGCCATTGGAGTGAGGGCCAGATTCAACTCTAAGGCCCTCTTCATACGAATCGGACGCGAGTCAAAAACAAGTCGCGATTGCGTCGTGACCACGCACACGTACAGAGTTAGGGGTCCGTGCAGGCGTCGAGTCCAATGTTTTCTTAATGGAAAATTTTGTGGCCGGAAGTAGTCACTGAAAAAATTCTAAAGACCAAAATTCTTTCGGTCAAGTTTCAAGTGCGTTTTTGGAGATGACACCAGTGGCGTAGTTCTAATATTAAGGTAAGTTTATTTTATGCTTGACCGAAGGATAATAATTCTAAGAAAACAATCCATATAACCAGATAATTTAAATCTTTAACTCAAAGAAGACAACCGTGGTTATGTGTATATATGTTTAGCTGTTTCATTTTATTTGAAGTTTATACGACGTAAGGTAAAAATCCATATAATTAGCTTGGCGATTAAAGGGTTAAAATTCATTTTCATAAAATAATTATTTTATTAAAGAAGGAGGGGGGGTTTTAGGGACTCCAATATAAGTTCTGCACGCAGACGCTGTACTTTGTCAGAATGCTAGGAATGACAAAAAAGATTTTATTTATGTATATATTATCTATTTACCTGTGTGAGGACAATATAGCGCTTCTTCCACCTTTAACGGCGTCCTCGATTCTTTTATGTAGTCGTTTTCGAGAGATTGGATCAATACCAGATGTAGGTTCATCTAATAGTAAAACCTTTTGATTTGATAATTCGTGATCTATCAAAGCCACTGCAAGGCTCAGACTGCGCCTATATCCTCCGCTATAAGTGGCACTGGGAACGTTTCGATACTCCGATAAACCTATATTTAACAATTTATTATGCATTTTAGTACCATATATTATTTATGCATTGATATGCCATTTAAAGGTTCGTATCAAGATGTAAAAGATTATAGATTTTGACGAAAGGTTAACTTTCTTAGTGTGATGTAAAGATGTGGTTAATGTAGATTATTCAATCATAAATACAAACCGAAGTCTTCGAGAGTTTTTTCAACTACGTCATCAATAATGTTTTTCGGAGCACCCTTTAAACAGGCAAAAAATGTGAGAACTTCTTTTGCCGTTAAATAATCACTCACTGCATCAAATTGTGGACAATAACTTATGGATGAGAGATACTAAGGAAATCAAAAAATCATTATGGAAACATATTCTCAAGATGCTATATAGAAATTGCATGTTTATACCTTATTTCTGTTTTTCTCTAATGTATTTCCGTGAATTGATATAGAACCGAATGTTGGAGTTTCGGAACCAGTCAACAATTTGAAGAGGGATGTTTTCCCAGCTCCGTTTAATCCAGCTAAGCCGACGCATTGACCTAAAATAATTGGGATAGTTATCAATAGTTATATAAAATAATAATTATAAAATAAGTAATTAAAAAAAAAAAATACTCACCCGCTTCTAAAGACAAATTCAAATTCCGAACAGCTTTAATTCTACCTTTCGAGGGTTGAACATAACTTTTATAATAATCTTTAGACATATGTTCAACTTTTAATGAAGTATTAGATTTACCCGCCTCATCCCCATGATGTCTCTTTTCTGAAGTATTACTAACTGAAATGTTACATTTTTATTACAACATATTATTGATATGAAATTAGTGTATTTAATTTTGCGAGTAAGTAATTTCTATAGATATTCTAAAAAGCATGCATTATTATTTTTAACTAACCTCGACTGTTAAGACATTTATTTATGATTTTTTTTGGTATATTATATTCCATAATTACCATTATTGCCTAAAACACGTAAGTAAAGTCAAAATATTTAAATACAAGTTGAGCTATATGACAAAATGCAAAAAAAATCGAAAAAATAGTTTGAAGATTATTTGCCTTAAGCTTTCCTGCATATTCAAATATATTTCATCATCACATTAATAAGTATTGCGTCAGCCAATTAAATAACTTTTTTAATATAAATCTTACATATAAAAAACTTTTTGCATTTGTCCAAAAAAGTGTGAAGAATAAATATTATAAATAATGTGTGACCTTTATTGTCCGAAAATAAAAACCACAATATTCGCTTCTGTTGCCACGGGCGCGATGTTTTTTCATAGTGAAACGTGCCGCGAGAACTTGGCGATCGGTCTACCGGCAGCATGTCCTCAGTCTGCCGGTAGTGCGTCGGGTGTGCGTGTTATTTACGCGTCATATTAAGTAAAAAAAAGAAATCCAAAACATCGACCAAGCATATAAATAACTATTTTAATTTTTCAAATAATTCATTTCTTTAGGTCTATTTTCCATTATAAATAGACCCCCTCGGACTACGCGGATGGTTTCAAACCGCAGTTACGGATCAGTCAATGAATGTTTTATTTCTGTATTTATTTATACACTACGTTTATTTTGTTAATAATTATTTATCTTGAGTTTATTAATCAGTATTTGTATTATCATAGGTTTCTTACATGCGGTCCGCACAACATTTTTAAATTTGTAGCTTGCCCGTTGTATAAAAGGGTGCCCATCCCTGCTCAAGACCATTAAAAAAAGATTTTAAGAAGCCAAAATTTAAGGTAAATTTTTATTTTTTTTATTTAGATATAATTTTTTTGTGGTCATTCTCACGTTTCTTTTCCACTCTCTATTTTTTTTTAACGCACTAGTGTGTGTGTTTTTTGTTGTTTGTTGTGAAAAATATTTTTTATAGCTACTCGCGAGTTTTTGGTAGATTTTTTTAATGCGTTTTATGTGCTGTCCCTACCCACCGCGCTAAAACAGGTATGACTGTATCATAATCATCATCATCATTTGCCAGTCACAAGGCTCTCATTCGCTGAGGGCATGGACCTTACTAAACTCTCGCATGGTAGTCGAGGCCAAAGGAACCTGAGTCTCACACGTGACGTGAGGACTCCCCTTTCCTGTCCATAACGCGGGGACCCGAGCCGTCTTGGTATGCGGTTTTTTATGAAGAGTTTCCCTCTCTTGGCCATTGCTGGCATTGGACGTCCATCTTCTACCATGTTGGTATCGGATTTTACCCTCTCGACTGTGTCCAGGCAATATCTATTAATCACCCCCCCCCCCCGGTAAGGGTTGGGAGGTGATTAATAGATATTCTTAATCCCTGTGTTATTCGTTGGAAAGTTATAGGTGGTGGCCCTTACACACTAGTGTGTGTTTTTTGTTGTTTGTTGTGAAAAATATTTTTTATGGCTACTCACGAGTTTTTGGTAGATTTTTTAATGCGTTTTATGTGCTGTTCCTACCCACCGCGCTTAAACAAGTATGACTGTATACATATACATAAGTATGTTAATATATTCATACGTTTGTAAAATATAAATGTACGTGGTTTGATTTTGGATTTTTTGTTTTTCAAACGTATTGTTCAAGTTTTCTATAAGTAACTTATTGGTCCTCATTTTTATAAAATACACAGTTTTAAGTCACACCAAATATTACATATAATATTCTCTTTTGTTGTTTTTTTTATTGAAATTGAAATGAATAATTGTAATCAATTTTCGATTAACGAAAACATCAAGTAAATGGTAATTTAATCTCAATTACATTTATATAATTAAGGTTTTAGGAATTTTACAATCGTTTAAATTGTTGTATTTTAATAGTTTTTCCAGAGCGTTTTTTTTTAAATGTATGATTTTTGAGCCACCGAGATTTTATGGCTATTAAATCTTACTCTTCAACATTACTTTTTTAAGCTATGAAAGATTTTTCTTTAGTGAAACTGAGAACCCGAAGAAGTGCCGAACTTACTAATAGCTATTTTTATAAGTTTATTGTACATACCATGTATATGACTATCGCAATACACGATTTAACCATATTGTAACCAATCCCAAAACTGGAATCCCAGTAAAAATCCATTGGAAGATAGCATTCACCAGTTACATCGTCATGTCCTAAAATAAAAATAAAATATAATATCTAGCTTTTATGTTTTTGTTATTATCAGGTTGTTCGGAATGTAATTTCGTATTTTTTTATAAAAATGAAACACGATTTTCTTATAGTGAAGAAATATTTTATAAAATTATACGTTGTCCATTCTGGTCCAATACCTTTTGCCATCTTTCTGGCAGTAGCATGATTCCATAAATATTTTTTTGTTCTTTGACTGATCCAGATGATTTTTGGCCCTCCTTGGCTGAAGTAAAGGTTTACCGTCTAAAAAAAATTGTAGAGATCGGAACAAATAATAATCAGAAGATGCCAGATCTAGAGAAAATGTGTCAGTTTATCCCATCCAAGCTGCAAAAGCCTTTGGCGAGTTAACAAACTTGTATGAGGTCTCGCATTATCTTGGTGGAACACCTTTTCTGTTGATCAATTCTGACCTTTTCTGTTTAAGTAAATCATTAAATTTGTCCAGCTGATAACAGTACACAAAAAAGATTCCTTTGAAGTCCCACCAAACAGATAGCATCACCTTTTTTTGATGAAATGCTTGAGCCGGTTCATCTTTTTTACTCCATGATCTTTTGCGTTTAACATTGTTGTAGACAACCCATTTCTCGTCCCTAGTGGTGATGCTCTTCAAAAATGTTTCATATTCTCAACGTTTGAGAAGCAAATCACAGACATCAACACGACAGGACAAATGTCTTTTCGTAAGTATATGATGAACCCATATGCCGAGCTTTGAGATTAAACCTAGGTGTTTCAAATGATCATGAACGGTCGAATTCGATTAATTTAATCTCTCGGCAATCTTGCGAGTTGTTTTTCGCCGGTTTGCATCAATTAATGCCTTTATTTTATCTTCATCAGCTTCAACTGGCCTTCCAGAACGTGGTGCATCTTAAACATCGAAATTTTGCAAACCAGTCTTGGCACTGGCGTTCTGTCAATAAAACCTCTCCTTTTAGATCGGATCATTTTTTTCTTGAACAGCACTTTTATCTTTTCGATAGTTAAAAGTAAAATATGCCGAAAATGCTGCTTTTCACCTTCCATATTTAAAGGGTACTAACCAAAAAGTACTGCGTAGAATCAATCGACCTTTTTCACAAACAAACCTTGCTATATCACCTGTCAAAATATATAATGATTGTGCGGTTGGAGTGTGAAAAAATCCAATCATGTCCTCTGTTGGGAAAAAACGAAATGACTTTCCGAACAACCTAATAGTTAAATGTTTTTTATGCGCGATAGGCAACCTGAATCAATCTGTAATGCCAATCACGCATTGTTTTAAAATAAAATTTAAAAAAAGTCTCATCAGGGTGATAAAAACTATGGATATGAAACTTACCGCAACAAGAAGATTCCACTATAGAGGCGTTGGTTTGGGATTCTTTTTGATTCAACCTTTCACACACAACTCTCTCTTGCGATATATGGATTGTATTAAAAAATAATGTATTTAAATTAATGATCGGAACCACATACTCCGTAAATGATATAAAATTAATTACGCCTTTTCCATCATTTATGATAATATGCATATATTTCCCCATCGCCATCATACCTTAATTAATTTTAAATAAAAACATGCTGAAAACTAATTCAGTGTAGGCCAAGATAAGAGTAATATTCGTTTAAGATTAAAATTATTTTTGTTTTGATAAAAAAATTCTTTCGTTTTGTATTTGGAGGAAATCGTGACATCTTTTTGAGAAACCAATGAATTTGAATGAAGAACATGTTGCTGGATATAAAAGCAACAATTGACTTGTTTTTGTACTTTGAAAATAATAGTGCTAGTATTTGAAATGGTGTATTTTTTATAATAAATTGGAATTATAAACAAATCTCTTCACAAGAATTGATAGAAAAATAACACACGTTGTGCAATGTCATGGTTTTAAATTTTGTCTCGAAAACTATTAAATTATTTATTTTCATGTGTTCATTCCTGTGCTTTTATTAGTAGATGAAAAATGACTCATTTTGAGGAAAAAAGAAATCACGTCAGTTATACCCATTTTTTTCTGTAAAATTACATATGTGCAATTATATTAATTCTCAATAATATAAATTGGTTTTGGCATTTGTCAAAAATATTAAAAAAAGAGTTTATGCTCATTGTACAAGCAGTTTTGCAGACGAAATTTACGCCTAACATGGCCAACACGTTATGTCATATTTTAAATCAATAAAAATAATACTTACATGACGCGATACTTCCAATAAAGAAGTAAACTAAACACGAAGAGTAACATTTCGAAAAATAACTAAGTGAATAGTTGAATGAAAGAAAAGCGACCAAATTTAACATCATTGCTATAACAAATGGACCTAAAATACCACAAATACTCTAATATTTAAATATCCAAATAATATGCAGATTCCGATTAAAAAAATGTTTTATTACGCAGGGCATCGATTGTGTATGTTTCAAAAGGATCAAATGAAATAATTAGGCACATTATGATCATTGCCACAATACACCAGAGTAAGTCATGTAGATAATGAGAGAACCAATATAATCTTCTTGAAAGACCAGTCATGAGTATTAAATCTCGTGCTCCACTCCCAGCTTCATAGACAGCGTATGTTATAAATATAGTCATGAAAACGTTCCAACCTAAAATAATTAAATGAAATATACATCAAATTTATTACATCTGCAATTACTGGAGTAATCTAACTAATAACTATCTATTTAAAATATCTTATGATAATTATTTGATTATTTAGAGTTCTTTTTATATTGACCGATAATAAAAACCGTAGATTCGGGATTGTAATAAAAATTAAAAATATGTTTTATTTGCATAATCGCGCAAATCAGTTTAGTACATATTTTTGTAGCGGTTTACAGAAAGAGAGACAGAGATAAAGGAAAAAGGGTTTACAGGAGAGAAGAAAGTGACTCAGTGAGCCAAGGAGCTCCTAGACTTCTCTCAGGTTCTTTAGCAGTAACCGTCCAGCACCGATTCTCTCCAAAGGAATTTCACTTCACAGACCAAACGGTCTCCTGAGAAACTACTCCTGGTCTACTAACCAGTATCCTAAGAGACTTTTCTTTGCCAGCCGACAGTGGTGATCTTCGAAGATCTACGCTGACCAACTTCGATGTCACCGAGACCTGATATCATCACGTGGAACTTTCAGGCCACAAAAACCTGAGACCATTATGCGCAACTTCCTGGCTCCAGAGACCATCCCCGCGCCTTTTTAAGACCCCAGGGACCCGAGATAACTTTCTTAGAATACCTGAACATGCACATTGAGGAAGAGGTCGGATTAGTTATTATTTGTTAAATAAATATTGTACACCACAACGATCGTTATATCACTGATTCATATCCACCACTCAGTGAATCCATATAACTATTCGAATATTGAGCTGGTTTCATTGATAAAACATTAATTCTAAAAAAAAAATTATAACAAACTTCGTATGTATTAAAATGGGAAAATCAATCTTAATAAGTTTGGTGCTTATAGCACTTTATTGGATGTTAGACTGTTAGAGTAGTCGACGCTGAATCGTTACGGAACAATTTATTACATACCCAATGATATGAAGAATCCAGAAATGATCATCATGTTCGTAGACCTAGATGATATATCAATTCTATTCACAAGCGACTTTTTAATTATCGGCTCGTTGTAAACATCAATATGATTGGTGTCACTTGCTCCTAGATATTCTGTAGCCATGATGTTAGTAATGAGGTTGACGACAACGGGCAACGAATGGTAAACGGATATTGAGTAAAGACCGATAATTTCGTTACTTTTCAGAGATAGAGCCATAAATAAATCGGAATGGTATCTGGATATATCTGTCTTCCCGATGTTTAATACAGCTGAAAACGAATCATAAATTAAGAACGGAAAGATAATTGGGATGAGAAATGATTAATAAATACGCACCGTCGTATGCGCTCATATTATTCACGTTTACGAAATTAACCGTTTCGATATGAATCGTATTGTTCAATGTAAAGTTAGCGCTAATATCGTCATCCAGGGAATAGATCATTTCTTGTTTGGTATCGTAAATTCCAGAGTCCAATTTGATTTTCTTATTTATTTCAGGGGTTTGAGATTCGCCGACCAAATACATTGACATAAGGATGAATGCAATTAATAGGATGCACTAAAACCAAATTAAATTTAGATAAATAAAAAATGATATTAAATGTAAAATATTATTTATTACCTGTGGTAGCCAAAAATATATTTTATATTTATAAAATATGTACTTTTTTTTAAGCAAGGCCCTACATTTTTCAGCGTAGTTCCCACATGATTTGGGATTTTTGATTGGGGTGATTTCTGAAATAATTATTTTATAAGAAAGTATGATATTTAAACTCATATAATGAATTATAATAATGGATTACCTTTTTTAATTTCTGACTGATCACTTGTGGAACACAAACTAAGACGTATAAAATTAAGACGTATATATTATTATACAAGTAGAAACACGTATTTATATAAAAAGGAATATGTTTAAAATGTTACCTTAAAAAAATATCTTCAATTGAGTGCGACGATAATCCTTTGAACGATAGCCCTATATCTAGTAAACCCTGTTCATGATCTTCAAAGAATTGTTTTATTATCTTTGTATCATTGGTGAGTATTTTCAACTCAAACCTGTCATCCCACAATTTGCGATAAGTTATCATTTTATTACCACGACTTAATTTATCCAACACCGCCGGTATATCTTCTTTACAGGTATTCTTCAGTATTGTTAATTTATAACCAGGGCCTATTAAAAACACAATCAATATTGGTAACCAATAATAATCTCGACGGCATATTTCTTTACATACAATATTTATTTTTCAAGTACGTCGGTGTGTCATAGCATTTTAATTCGCCTTCTCGTAAAATGGCAACATAATCACCCAACACGTCTGCTTCTTCCATGAAATGAGTGGATAACAATATTGTATGATCCTTACGCAGTTCCTTTAATCAATAGAAAATCAATTAGTTACAAATTTTAAATATAGTGTATGACAGAGCAATTGTCCTTCATAATAAATATAATAATAAATAAGATGCCCAAGCCCAAGTGTCCATGAACTCATAAAAAAAGCAAGGTCTATTATATTGAAAAGAATTCATACCAGAAGAATATCCCAAATTTCTCTTCGGTTCTTGGGATCTAGCCCGGTTGTTGGCTCATCTAGTATTATAATCGACGAGCCACCTGCGAGGGCCATTGCCAATTGTAATCGTCGTTTTGTTCCCCCCGATAAATTAGGGCAATAAGCATCCTTCTTGTCAAGTAAATTAAGGCGTTCCATCATCTTCCTTGTTTCCTCCCTTGCTTTTTCAAGACAATATCCCTTAGCCTTGAAATAATATGTTATCATTTAAACAAAACAATTATATAAAATTATATGAGTATTACATGCATCCCTCGATTTATGCGATTGATTGTTCCATGAAACAACCGCGTAAAAAAAGCCACGTGTTTATATTTCACCACATGTAATATAATCTCCATATTCAGGGCATATTTAAATATTTTATTATAGTGATCAAAGGATTTAAGCGCAATAGATTAAATATTATAAAAGCAAAAATGAGTTATTTTGTTTTCATTGTTGTCTTCTAAAGCAAAAATTGACTTCTACCACATAAAATTTCGGATTTCATCAAGAAAGAATTTATCCAAGTTACCTTTGTAAGTTATCAAATTCTTAGTGATTTATAAGTAATGAAAATAAATTTGTTTTATTTCTCGTTGAGTTTTTGAAGCGCGTACAACTTTGAGTCGAACTTTAGTTTTATAGCTAAATCGACAACTTTTTTCGTCAAGTTGATAAATCTGGCTTTTCCGAATCATTAATAGATTTACTTTTAAGTTTGGGATTGCAAATCATTTCAACTACATCGTGTTCGCTGAATAATTTCACAATATCGTGGCTATTTAAATTTATCGTCATTCTTGTTGGTCAATGTTCTTTTTTAATACTGAAACAACATGCAACGGCTTAAACTTTGATTGTTTCCAAATTTCTAAAATTGTAATGGCTCATCTTCATCAACCTTGTACAAAATATCTTTAAACTTTTAAAGGTTTAGATAATCGCTGATTGTCTGAGCAGTATCTATGTCTATTTTTCATTATAATGGACCCCCTTCGGATGACGCGGTTGTTTTTGAGCCGACGTGACGGATTGGTTAATGATCTTGGCTAAAGTATTAGTTGACCAGCGACAGTTTCATAATTAAAATTAAATCGTTACCCGATTCTTTCCTATCTTTGAGCCACTTTTTTTTATCAGATTTGGATAAATAAGTTCTGCTGGCATTTTTTTTTAGTATTATCCGGTTTTATATACCTGGTCAGGTGTACATACATTTTAATCAATTATACCCTGTTTTTTGGTAGAAATTGCGTTGCTCCTTTCGCAACACACAACGCAAGTTCGCTCTTTATTTTGAGATTATAAAGAAACCAGGTATTTTTTTAACCATTCTAGCTATACATCGCTCGCGCAAAAATTGTTTTCCTTCAGATGTGCTTGGGGTTCGTTCCTTAAGATGATTATATTTTCATACTATTTTGTGTTATTAGTATTGTTTTGCGCGTATTAGTATCGATAGCAATTATTTTTTGTATAAAATCAATCTTCTTTATATTCAGATAATCAAAGTCTTCATTCATAAATTCTATAAATATGTGAATTTAAAAAAATATTCTCTTCTTTGGGATTTTTACGCAGTTTTTTTTTTTAATTTACGTGGATTTTAAGACCGAGTAAATCGAGGAGTGTATGTAATATGTATGTAATACCATTGCAAAAAACATTATGTTTTGTTCAACCGTTAATTCTGAGAAAACAATATTAGTTTGTGGACAAATTCCAATTTTGTTCAATACTTTATCTCTATTTAGCTTGACATCCATTCCATGAATATATATGCTACCGTGTGTAGGAGGTAACAACCCTGAAATTATATTTATCATAAATCTACATATAAAGCAATTATTTTTACAAATAATAAATTTACTCGACGAGAATTCTCGAGAAATAGGAAAATTCCCAAAAAAAAAACTTTGCTATTAATTAAATATATACCAGTTATTATAGACAGCAATGTTGTTTTTCCAGCTCCGTTGTGTCCCAAAAGCGTAGTTATACTATTTTTGAATATATCCAAATTTATACCATTTAAAGCACTTTTTTTAGATCCTCTTTCTGAATTATAAACCTAAAATAAATAAGACAAATATATATAATATATCCGATATTCTCTTTTTTCGTATCAAATTATTTACCTTTCGAACGTTAATGATTTGAATTACAACATCTATTAGGCTATCTAGTAATTTCGTTGAATCATCCTTATTTAATTTAAAACTCTAGAAAATGACAATATTTTTTTATTTAAAAATCAACAATGGTAAGTCTGTTATTGTTCCACGTTGAATGATCATATAGAATATATTTACCCAAAATTGTTTGACGTTGAGTGAATTTGGCTCTTCCTTAAAGTACACAACCAGTATATAGAATAATGAATTTAAAAAAAATATCACCCAAATAGAAACATAATTCATTGGAAATATATTTGGTATAGTGAGGATTGTTTCATTAGTCAAACCAATGCCTGTAAAATACATATGTAATGTTTAATAATTTTAATACAATATTAACGTTTATCAGACATATATTTTTAGTGCAATCGGAAATAAAAATGGCGCTTATAAGCGCCATTATTATAATAAAAAATTAATTCACTACTGGCGTACATGGAGATCGTATTATCATTTTAAAAATTAATCTTTTAAATAAATTATCTTTAACATCTGATTTCTCATAATATGTTTATTATTATATATACATATTGGAAAAAGAAAATTCTCATATTCTCGTTTATACACATTTTGACTTACCTTGCATTTCGAAAAATGATATTAACTGGTACATCCATATTAGTGGAGTATTGGGAAATATTGAATAAAAATATACAGTCCATTGTTTATTAACCGTTATAAAAAGAAATGCGACCAATTGTGACATAATCCATATAACCATCGCAAAGATGGAGGCTAGTATACCTTAAAAAGTTTAAAAAAAAACTCTATGTTACATATATGAGTAATCTAAATACGAAGTAAAATCAGAGATAAATGATCATATATTCTGGTGTTTTTCAACAGGTGTGTCTCTTAGTTTGGGTCTAATATTGGACTCGAAGGAGTAATACGAGAATATTCAGTATTCCGTCAATGGAATCTTAATCAGCAACGTCCATGCCTCGCAAACATATAGAAGAGAGTCGACGACAACATAATCTATTTTTCATTTTAATGAAAGCATTTCTCGCCATCTCAATTCTGACATTGAATCCACCTGCGAAACTAGTTCGTACTGATGTAGGTATACATTTCTTTTTGCTGAATCAGTTCGCTGCGTAATGTTAAAGACCACAAGTCTAACAATTCCTTACTTATAACTAGCTTTGGGGGGTTTTTTAGTATTAATTGTTGAAACCCATCTCAGACACGCTTCGTTAACACGATTCAGAAATATTTGGAGTTCTTCGACACTTTCCGCACGTATCGCCGTGTCTCGCAGTAACTCTATTTCATTTAACAGTTCTACATGTCCAGTTTGTGTGTCGTCTACTTTTACTACTGCACCAGTCCGCGGAAGTAAATATAGGTATAATTAAAAAAAAATGCATCTTTTTCATTAAGTCCGACGCCTTTATGTGCTTTTATCAGTATTCGATATACCACACGATCGAAAGCTTTCTCAAAATCAATGAAGCAAACAAATACTTTCTTCCAGAATTCTCTGCATTTTTGGAGTAGGATGTTCGTGAACGCTTTTTTCCAAGTCCTGAAACCCTATGGCCTATTATAATGGCATTATTAATTTCTTTCTATATTTCATTTGTTTCCTGTGCTCAACTTCATTTTCTTTCCAATCAACCATTTTATTCTTGATTTCTTGAGCAAGTTTCGTAGAAATATTTAGGGATTTAAGTAGGCCAAGACTATCACTGTTATTCCTAAATACTGGTCAGTCGACGTTAAAGATAGGATGCATAATATATTAATTTTTATCATCATAATTCATTATGTTCAACCGTACGTTCAAATTTACCGACAGGAAAAAAGGTCGAAAAACCCTGTTAAAAAATGTTAAAATTTAGATCGCTTCGTTAAATTTTTAGACAAACGTAAAGGGTATACATGCTTAGCTTAATTGCCTATGAAAGAACCCTTAAGATCCTGGGAGGTGTTTGATTATCCACCCTGCAGCCCGGACCCCAGTGAATTATTTCTTACATCTCGAGAAATTCCTGTACGGTCAACATCAGCGTTTTGAGTAAGACAGGAAGCTGGAGATAATAGCCACATAACTTAAATCCCAGGCGGCAAACTTCTACGACACAGATATTTAAAAATAGCTGAACACTTGCTGTATCTGTTGCAATAAATATTTACGCGAAATTATGTTGTGTTTCTGTACACAATCCCAGGGAAATTGCTTTGTGGACGAGCCTCGTATATTCGTCGTATATTAGATCTTCTCACAGAAAATGTATATATCATATTAATACATAGTTCACGGGTCGAAAAACACCAATATAAATATGTCTCTAGTTATCATCTGATTAAACGTAGTTGCATGGGAGATTTATAAAAGGAACTTACTTTCAGTAAAGAATGTGCTGATCATAAAACTGAACGTTATTAGATAATGAACGTAGAGTAGCAACGAAAACCATAATATTATAAAACTGCTTTTGGGAATTAGCGCACAGGCTCCCAATTTCAAGAGGCACGTGATGATAGTAACGGTGATAATTTGAGGCACTAGATAGTACAAATATTGTACAAGCCAAATAAAGCGTCTTTTCATACCCATCATTACCATTAGTTCCTGAAAAAATCATTATATTTTAGTAATAAAAATGACATTGTTTACTTATTGAAATTTATATAATCACCTTGATTCCAGATTTTTTTTCCTCCATCGAATCATCAATAATAAAAATGACAAAAAGCAGATAACTGCTAATAGTCACATATGGCAATATCAGGCTAAATTTAACAGAATCCGTATCTTTGTTATAAAATGGATATGGAAATTGTTGTATGAATAGAGTCTTTAAGAAAAAAATATTTTAAATTATTAAATAATATATTATAAGCACATTTGGCGCCATAAAATTTCACAAGAAATAATGAGAAAATTTCAGGGCGCCGATTTATTTATATTTATTATTATAAAATTTAAAATACCTCTGTAATATTCTTTCCACTTTTGACTGCAATGAAACTCGTATCTAGTGCAACTTGCAACAACGAAAATCTTTCATACACTAAACCTATAAAAGCAAATATTAATAACATAATTTTATTTATTATGTTTTCATTAAAGTTTTTTTTATAATATAAATAATATTTTTTACCATATTGTTCATGCGGTCCAGGGATGATAATGTTTGGTTTTATTCTTGATGTCTTAAAATTGTCACCTGAACGCAGGGTATAATTTAACCGATTTGGAGGGTCATCTTCATAATTCTGAGGAGAAAATTAAATTATACGACTGCTAGTTATTATTTTTATCAAAATTTTAAATAATTACCTCAAATATTATTGCAAAATATCTTTTGTCTGTTAATAAAGTATCAAATTGTGTTTTCAAAAGATCAGCCTCATTATTATATCCTATCACTAAAACAATATACAAATTAGGTTAAAAAATATTATATTTAATCTCGTTGAATGGTTTTATTAATAGATTCATAATTACCTGAATCACTATAAAGATTTAGTTTTTGAGTAACAGCGACCATTAATTCATTGATAAACATAGAATTATTACATGTATAAAATATACCTTCTATGTCGCGAGTTATTTCCGAAATTGGCATCGAATCCGAGCTATGATCTAATGATTCAGTTGGTTTCGATACAGAAATGTTCGATCGAATTATAAATAAAAAGGCGAAAAGCGGAATCGTCAAAATTATATATACACATTGTTTAAGTAAAGAATTTTTGGATTTCCATGTACATTTCCATAAAAGCGCTTTGATTTTTGTTACATTATTGGCGTGATTATTTTGATCCATTCGGAAAATACTAAATATATGTAGCAATCGATGACGAATCTGAAATAACATCACAACAATTATTTTATACAATGACAAATACATTATCAATTTATAATATTAATTAATTCAGAAAGGAAATATGTCATCGTGGTTTTATTTATCACAATTAAAAAAATCCACAATGACACATACGCATACACAATAGATACATCATGCGGAAATATCATATAAATAAACAAAGATGTCACTATCATTGTCATTAAAACGAAAACAACAATGATACCGTATTTCAAATATCAATAAAAATTCATAAAATAAAGTATATATAAAAGTCTTTTTTTTCATTAATTTATTTAAATTAATTATCTTTTCAATAATTATCTTTTGCGGTTATAATGTGTTTGTGGTGGGCGCGTTTATCGCTTTCGCGATTGTCGGTGCAGATTTGTCTCCTTAAAAACGTAAAAACAGGGTTTAACTGTATATCGAGCATTATAGATGTATATAATTGAAAATGAGTGAATGGTTCTGAGAAATTACTAGTCTAATTTGAAAAATGAAAGCCGTGAATTGACAATTGCTATACGAAAATTACCAGGCCAAATGGAAATAAAATGTGTGGTATGTATTAGATTGAACCATAAATAACTTTCGATTTAAGTAGACAGTTTATATTATTGGATTTAATCGCAGTGAGTCAACATGGTTGACCATCCGACAGGTGGATTTTTATTTCCACTAGATAGATAAGTGGCCAGTAATCCGATAACTATTTAGTGTGGTGGACGTTCATTGGTGTAATTCCGAACCCTTATAATATAGAATCAAAAAGTGCATATTCGTAATATGATGCTTTGGTAATTAAAACAAGGTCCTCGTGCTAGAGCAGAGGTTCCCAACCCTGTGGCCGCGGGCGCCATGGTGCCCGCGGAACGATTCGGATGTACCCGCCACTATTCAACCGAGACAGAATTTTTTTTATAAACATTAATTAAAAATGTGAATTATTTTTATTTATTTGCTAGAGATTTTGGTTGCGTCTAGGCTTATTAAATATAGTAATATAATACAAGCTACCCTGGAACCGCGTTGTTGTCATTGTGATTGCGATTGTTGCCCCGACTGGGTCGCGACAGTTAGCTAGGAGACATCTTCGTCTGACGAAACACGAATTAGGAGTTTTGATATTCCTTCTTAAAATTTTTAACGGGCTAAAAGCGAGGTGCGTAATCTATTATATTAATAAGGGATAATCTATTTTGATTGTGGGGATAGTTATAGTCTTTGTTATAATACATTTTATGCATATAATGTAGAACAGACGTGCGCTATACACTGATATTATATTGTAGTTCGATTACTATTTATTTTTTATTTTTTAGTCCTAAAATGAGTGGACCGAGTAAAAGACAACGAACCTATAATTTTAAAACTGACTGGGAGGAATCATATTGTTTCGTTAATTTGAAAAATAAATGCGTTTGTTTGTTGTGTGGTAGTAGTATTGCAGTGCCGAAAAAACAATGTTAAACATCACTTTCAGACAATTCATTTTACTTTTTGATGTGAATTATCGCTTGAAATATTGAAAAGAAAAAATATCAGCTAAAATCAAGTCTAACTATACAACAGTTTCACTAGACATGTGGAAAATTCTAAAAGAGCTACCATTCTTTAGCAAAATTTCACATATATAAAAAGAAGAAACCTTTCATTGATGGTGGAGTTGTTTAAAGAACTATTGTACGACTGGTGCCGATTGTTTGTTTGATGGATTTTCTAAAATAATAAATATGCGCTGCACAAGCTGTCTGCGACATACAGGTAGAATTTTCCAGCAATGGTAGGTAAAAACAAAGGATTTATTGCCCTCTGCAAGAAGGATGAATCATTTTCAAACTTTATGTCCTTCCACTGTATTATCCACCGGGAAGCTCTGTGTTCTAAAATATTGCCATTTGAACACGTTATGAAAATAGTTACAAAAATAAGCAATTCTATTCGAGCAGCTCCTTTGCAATACCGACTTTTCGAGGCCCTGTTAGAAGATATTGAAGATAAAGAACATTATCTTATTTTGCATACTGAAGTACGTTGGCTCAGTAAAGGAAAGGTTCTTACAAGATTTGTGGGTGTAATTCAAGAAATAAAAACATTTATAAACGATAAGAAGGAAAATTACGATGAACTAGCTGACTTTCGCTGGCTGATTGATTTGGGACTTCTCACAGACATAATGGAAAAAATTAATTCTTTAAATTTAGAGTTGCAGGGGAAAGACAAAAACATAGCTGAAATGATAATATATGTAAAGTCATTGTCATAAACCTAAATTGGATTTGTTGATATCACATCTGCGGATCAATTCTTTCGTGCATTTCCCAAATATGAAGAAAATGCTGGGTAACAATGAATTAAACGGGTCATTATTTCTTTAGCATCTTCAAGTGTTTAAAAAACAGTTTGAAGAGAGATTTTGGCAGTTTACACATATTGAGCCAATTGTTTCCTTCTGTATCAATACTTTTCTTTGCCAAATAAATGTAATGGAAATGGCCGCATGTATTGCAGATTTTGT
>JAGXCT010034559.1:0-14674 GCA_022495035.1 Philopotamus ludificatus
CACACACACACCTATATAAATATACACAGCATACATATGCACATCTGCCCAAAACGAAAATATAGTATATTTTAAATATAACTAATAAATTTGGGTAACCCTGGACTAAGTAAATTTGTAAAGAATTTCAATAAAAGTAATTAACATTAGGTGTTAGAAGATCTTAGTTACTTCTCAGGAATGAATTTCTAAATACAGTGTATATTATGTTTATCAGTGTATCACCGGTTATTTTGGCCAAATCCTTAGGAACAGAAACTAAATAATGGAACTAATAGTAGTTTACTTCTTTTTATTATCATTAAATAATTGTTGATAATTTTCTGAGAGAAGTAATGAAATCATCGATCCTGTGCTGATTTCGTACAATTGGAATTAGCATACAAAACCAACAGACACACTACGTTGGTGATTTCATCCAGAAATGTAGTATGTTCATAATTTATATCCTATTTGTTACGAGATATATATTATTTTTACAATTGTATTCCATGCTTAGCTTATTTGTACCAATTACTTAATCATAAAAAAAAATTGGGCCCAACGTGTTCTAACTAGGCAGAATCTATTGTATAACAGTTATTAGAAATACTACTACCACTTTTGGTCTCAAGGGAAATTAGTTGTCAAGCAAGCATTTCTGCATTAAAATAAAAACGTACCCATTGTCATCATAATTACTACTATAGAAAGATATTAAAATTATGTACATATTTATAAAGCACTTATTGAAAGAGATTTTATCGACAAAATTTAAACAGTTCTATATTGTATGTATATGATAAAGTTCCAGTTATTTTCAAAGACATTTCTCGCTAATAACTAATATTAGACCCGAGTAAAATTATATTTATAATAACAAATTTAACCTGCTTGAAGATTTAATGAAAACTGTTTATTTTAGAATTTAATTAGCAACAATGTGAGAGTATGCTGGAGCATAATAATACGGATTAATTGGAAGAATATTAATAATTATACATAAAACATATACGAAGAGTCCTCATCCCTATTATATTTAAATTATCATAGTACTTGTATTATTTTAATACTTACTATAATAAATTTTTCGTTTTCACAATTAACATTTTACGATTTTTTAGAATCGAAGGATCATTGATAATGGTATAGTAAGTAATACATCGGATTTACGATGTCGTGTAATGAAGACAGCAAGTTTCCTCATATCCTGACTGAGAATTTAAAACCGTTTCGCAAGGCCTTGAAACTGTCGCATCTGTGCTGTGAATCCTGCAGTGTCCTGTACGGTATACGCACCATCAGGACGCACTAAGCCCCGTTTATGAAGCGAATTAAGCCCCAGCGGTACAGAGCTGCTAATCCAAAGCAATGGCTAACACATTATCATTAGGGCGCTCGTATCTATGCAAATGCACGAATATATTCGTCCATCATCCGATACAACTTTGTTTCGTAAAAAAATAAATAAAAATATTTATACACGGCCTATGTAAATAGAATCGCATTACCGAAACGGACATTGTCCATACACGGCGATTGGCGTAACGAAACCAGTAATTAAATATCATTTTCGGTAGTTTGAGAATCAATTATCTGTCTCATCGGATCGATGGATCGATTGATTTTTTCTTGAAACAACTATTAATATTTTTTATGTACGAAAAAATATATATTATGTACCGTTTTAGAAATGCTATAACATTGATTGATTATTTTAAACGACCGCATTAAAATTAATGATGCCGGTATGAAATTAAAATCGGTAATTATTCGGCCACAGTGCAGTCAAAATTCAACGTCCGCATTGTATTAAGTTGTCATCGTGTGTCGACATCGAGTTGAAAAATTGTTATTATATTATAATTAGCTGAAATTGTGCACGCCGTAAAATTCGAACATCGAATGCGATGGAAATTTTAATGGATATATTCGAACGCATACGATTTTAAGCCGGAATAATATGAAATTGTTTATTTGCCCAAAAATATTAAATATATGGATGGCAATATTGTGTCATAATTCGTTTATTTATCATACAAATAGATCATATTTAATTAGGCTTGCAGCCTGAATAGCATGGCTGATGTTAATAAACAACATTTCGGAGATTATTCCAATTAGCTCGTCCATAAATCGCTATTACGTTTAATAGGACGAGTTAGCTACACGCGTGTTTACTCGCAACAAATGAAATTACGTGCAAATTGTGATCAAAGGCACGCTGCGCCACTGGATAATGCATTTTCTTCCTGTGCAGCACGATGCAGGCACAGAGCCTCATATCATACATTTATTATAAATAATTTTTTTTTGAAAAATAATTTTGCAATGGTGAAAGTTTTCCTAATCTATGCGTATTTGAGAGTCATGCCATAATTAATTATGAAATTAATTAATTTCAAATTGTGATTAATTGAACTGAATTCAAAAGACCGGTGCACGTACATATGTAATAACAGTATTATTAATTACGTATTAATTATATTAATGAGTATCGAAAATATGGAAATAATGCTATAATTATGCAATTGATTCGATTTTCTTTAGATGAATTTATATTATATATTTATTATGTACGATTTCAAAAATATTATACAGTGAAGAAGATGATTCGCCGATGCACTCCATATCCCAAATATGATATTAGATTTAAAATAATAATAAATAAGAGGTTGTTGTAACACTCATACTCACTACGATTCAGCAAAAATGAAAAGATGAAAATCAGAAATTTATCAATCCAATGAAAGAAAAACTAGGCCCATCTTCGATATTCTATAAGCTTTGTCAACTGAATAAATCTGTAATTCCGTTAATATTAAATTGATAACTCATCTAAATGGCATAAGTTTATTTTTTTATAAATATAAACAGAATTTATGATAATCGCATTAAAAAGGACGTATACATAAATAGCAGGAAAATTCAATTCTAGGCACGTATTAACGGGGGTTCACTATATATATAAAACCCGCTTTTATTAACACTTTCAATTCAACAAGGCATTATTTCAATATTATTTTACTTTAATTATAAATAATTTATTTCGAGAATTGATAAAAATCCTTTCATAACATATTATTTTATAACCACGCATTATAAAGATTGCATAAAAATAGCAACTGTAGGCTGGAAATAGAGCTTCTAAATCATACCTAATTTTACCTATTTGTTCGACTGCAATGGTGGCAAGCTGTGAAGTTATATAGAACATTCGGAATTTCTAAGCGATCAAAACTCCTTTTTGTTAAAAAAATAAAATCTGAAGCAAACAAAATGGATAATTTACTTTGTAATTAGTCTCTATTAACTCATTATTCAAAATCATCAAAATTTATTTGTACGTATTATAAAGGTTGATAAAGTCGATCATGCTAGACTCATTTTGAAACTAGATAGTTTTGGGTTATCGGAAAATTTCGTATGTTTCTTCTCGAGTTACCTTACAGAGAGGAAACAATATGTGACTTACGACTCCTAAACTTCGTATCCTTATAATACACCTCCGGTATTCCGCAGGGATCAAATTTATTATTTATTTTATTTATAAATGATATTCATCGGTCCCTACAATGTAAATTTTCAATTTTCGCAGACGATTTAAAAATATTTCGATCTATTACTTCAGTGGAAGATGCCCTTTCGTTGCAGCTGGACATTGATTATTTGCGCTATTGGTCTTTTTGTTGCGCCCTTGTACGTTTCGAAGCGCGACGAGCTTTCCAGGCCATCATTTCTTCTAGCAGGATGTCCAAAGTATTAAAGAATCCTTTTGAGACATGAGTGGAAAGTGGGCCATCTTTTATCGTTCCCCATTTCTTTCAGGACAGACACGTTTGTGCGTTTAGCGGTCCATGATATTCTCAGCAGGTGACATACAGTATGTTATAATAATGTAAGTTGTAACCGCGACTGAGCTAATATAATACCCGGATAGGTTAAATCTCTGAATTTTCTATCAAAGAATACTGAAGACCAAGAGGGAATGTAACATCTTTCGAATCTTTATCGAACCTTATATGTGTGAGTGGCACTTTTAGATTTTTGTCAAGCCATTCATCCATCGTCAATTAAATAAATAAAAATAATTTTAGAATTAAAAAAGAATCGGACGTATTAGTGTTACGCACAGTGGTGTCTCGTGGGTAAAATATTTAGGGGTATTGCGGAATTTTTATCTTAAAAATAAAAATAAGTTGAGATAATAGTAAAATACTAAATAATATTAACAATAATAAAATAAGTCACTGACAAGATTAATAAATATAAATACCTCCTAATATCAGTGGCGTACGGTGGACTTGATGTTGGGTGTGCTGAATGTGGAAAAAAATATAAAAAATAATAAAATTCAATAAAAAAACTGTAATTTTTTATATTTTTATCCCCACTTCAGCAACACCGAATCAACACCACATCATACGCCCCTGCCTAATATATATAATATAAATACGAGTACTATGCGGTACATTGGTTCGGAGCTTGCTTGAATCAGGTTCCATTATATGGGCGCCCTTATGACGCCTCGAATTCCCTCAGATTAGAGAAGATACAGAAGAAATTTCTTGGATATCTCTACATGAGGGAGTTTGGATTCTACCCAAGTTTATACCCCCAGCGCATGGGTACAGGGCTGCCTGCCATGTAACCCTCGAAAAAAGCACTTCTTCAAGCTGTTGGTTGGCGCAGTACATAAATCCCTTGTGCTGTGCGAATTGCCCATATAGGCGCCACTTCACTACCATCGAGTTCGTTCGCGTGTGCTTTTTCTTCCGCCAAATCTGAGCTCAAACACTTGGCAGAATATGTAGATATATTTGATATTAAATATCGCTTTGTTATATATGTTATTATCTTCACGTTATTATTATGTTTTTTATGCGTGATTGGCGATCTGGGTTATTCTGTAATGCCAATTACGTATTGCCTTTATGAAAAATAATTAAATAAAGATATGTGATACTTTCTAAGGATTATATGTTATAACAAAATTTAATAAACAAGTAAATTTCATTTTTTTTTCGATATATTTGAATTCTTCTACTCGTAATGGTTTGATATATTGTATGCGTATCGACGATATTATTTCGAATGTTTAGGGGTAGATTTGGCTAGGTTTATTGAAGGCAAATAAGCCGGGATGGTCGACTCTGCGATATATCAAGTTTAGTGCAGTGGCGATAATGTGCCCGGCGGAATGGGCCTTATACGTGTTAACATGTTTGGCACATGTATCATCATACCCGCGCCTGCACACGAACGAGCTAACTAAACGACACAGAACTGCATCTGGAATATCAACAGCCAGGCTGTCCCTCTTTGTCGCGAGGGGCTGCTGCTGCTTCATTAGCCGGCTTTTATATATGCCTTTTTTGTTCCAGCTAGTACGTACATACATGCCTCTTGCGAAACTCTATACGCAAACTGAATGCAGATGAGCGGATTTGCGATAATTTTGTAAGGAAAAACTAGAACGGAAAGGGTATACATATGCGAGTACATATACACTACTTTTATGTAAGTTTAGAATTTTCCTCCACATCGACTGCCACTCGAATTCTTTGTTCCTCTTGTTCGCCCGATGATATTCGAAAGACCACCCCGGAGATTTATATCGTAAAATCAATAGCCGATGTTTAAAGATGTAAATATTGCACGCGAACTACCACGCAACTTGACCTTGGCAGCACTTGACCACTGCTTGGCCACGCACTCTGCAATTAAAATTCAATTAAGAACTCAATTCGAGAAATTAAAATTAAAAATCGTACATCATCGCAGCCGACGCTAATTGCACGTCGGCGAGTCAACGGCCCCGCTAACCCAGCTCAGCCAGCTAGCTGAGAGCAACAGGGAAAGTGAATCAGCTCGGACATTACTGGACACGTGGGAAATGGATAAATTAATGATTGACATCAAGTGCAACTACTGTTTGCAACACTAGAGTAGTTTTAGATGTTGAACAGTGTAGTGCTAGGTCGTATTTAGTGTTTAATTAAAACAATATCATACTAGAACAATCACAAACTGCTTTATGGCTATCAAGATATAAGATATCAAACTATAAAGTAGCTAGAAATTTTGGGCCATGAAGAAAATGCATCCTGTTTTTTTTTTAAATTCAATCCCTTGAATCCCAAAGGCTCCGATGTCTTTCATTGTTTTGTTTAAAAGTAGCGATGCGCCTGGGTGAAGACCTCTTTTACGACGGAAATATCGAGCTAATATTTTCCGAATAGATTTGCGAAAATCTCACTGCGAACAAAGCTACGATGCAATAAGCGCAAATTTTGAAAGGCATCAGACGGCCCCTGAGTCCCGAGGGCCTCTAGGGCATCATTTTATCATATGCTACCAGCCTAATATCTAAATACGAACCTGATTCAAGAATTATTTTTATGTTATGTCGTGTTACCTTTAAGAATTTAAGACATAATTGATAATTACATTTATTCAAGTATCTATAATAAAACGCTTTTGGGTTCTCAATTTTTCATTTATAATTTTAATTTTCAATTTTTATTTACGGCGTAGAAACCTGGACCATAAAGGAAAATATGAAGAAGAAACTTGACGTCTTTGAAACGAGGTACTGGCGACACCTACTAAGAATACCATGGATCGCTAAACGCACAAACGTGTCCGTATTAAAAGAAATGGGGAACTACAAAGAAGACCGACTTTCGACCATAAGTCTAAAAAGGATTCTTCGATACTTTGGGCATCTCGCCAGAAGAAACAATAGCCCGAAGAAGCTCGTCGCGCTTGGAAACGTACAAGGACGCAGGGGAAGGGTCAGGGTGCCCACCCGCTGGAGTGACCAAGTGAAGACCACCACAGGCTCCACCGTTTTAGCTGCGATGCGGGATGCAGAATGCAGAGAATCCTGGAGAGACAAAATCAAGAATTTTCGGAACAAGAATGATCACGATCCTCAGAAATGAGGGTGCCGGACTAAAGAAGAAGAACGTACTTTCTAGATTAGGTAAAGTTTATGTTTTTGGGAAAAAATAATAGAGCTTTAATGTTACTTATTATTTGACTATGATAGATGGATGAGATAATAAAAAGATTCCAAAGCGCCACTCCCACATATACAGATTTAATAAAGATTCTGAAGATGTAAGGGGAATAAGTCTCTCATACTAATATTCACCCCAGTTCTAAAAACGCATATTATTTTATATAATATAATTTATTATATCATTACATATTAAATTTTAAGTATTTTATATATACAAATTAGTTGATAATATTTTTTTAGCTTTTTGCTTTGCTTTCTGTAATCTACCATTGGTTACTGTAATACTATCTTGTATTAATCTGATTTTTGGTATACCATATTGGATAACTGGCTAAACTTCAACGTCGATGATCCATGCCTGATGTTTGATTATGACGATTCTTCATTTAAGATTTTTTTTTCCAGTTCTTCCACGATTCAACTATGTTTAAACTTCAGTCTGCGCTCTTTTTCTTATTTAATTTGGTCAAAATATCGTATCTTCTTCGTCTCGAGGTTCCTCGTTACGCGAATGAAGAATCGTATTCAGGAACAATTTAGATAATCGTGATCATATTTGTGGTTCATAGGAAATAATGCTAGCTACATCATAAAGGCACTTAATCTTCATCTGTTTATTACCATGATGGTATAAGTTTCCACAGCGTAAAATCAGATAGAGAATAGCGATGGTATTATTCTACGTATCCATAGCGACACTCGCCCTTATAAAGGCTTAATAAAGATTTTGAAAATGTAGGAGTGGTGAATTATAATACTCACATTCACTTCCTGACCAGAATCCTCAAAAATCCTAGAATTTATAAATCGCCGGAAGGTTAACCTACTGGTGTATTCATTTTTTATTGTTTTTATTTTTATCTTAAATATAAACAAACATTTCTTGTACCTCTAGAATATATTTTTAAACCCCGATTATATTTCGGAATTGCAAGTTTAGTATTTAAAATCATTTTTTTTTTATATATATTTTTTCCTGCCAGTCTATACCAAGTTTTATTCGACAATTCATCCAATTATTTTTTTCCACCTGGTCACGTTAGTCAATGATGGTCGATAGACAAAAACATTGTTATTCTTATTGAATTGTTATATGGATATCAATTCGCATCACCAGTAATATTTTTTTCACTAATTTGAATTGATCTTGTATGATGATTTAATATCGATCCGTCTACAAATGATTCCTTGATTTTTTAGAGATCTGATTTAATTGGCTTGGTCAACTATGGCGATATATTTTGTATCAAATATCGCCATTTCGTTGATCTGATATTACAAATAAAATACTACTTAATTTCTCTTAATTCATACAATTAAAGTAGGTTATTTTGAGATTTTAATATTTATTAAAAATATTTTAAATGACCTGTTTTTATTGTAGATAATTTATTTGATTTGATATTTATTTATCATCTCATGGGAAATGCATAAAGCGCTATGCTTTGGTTTGATTTAGACATCAAACAGCGGCAACGATGAAATTTGATTACCATTGGACAAAATTGAAAAATAATATTTCGTCAAAGCCGATAGCGTAACAAACGGTTCTATTGTGAGTCCGCTAATCCAATTTTGATACAATTTTCCGTTTCGAATCTATGATTAAATTTCGACATACTTCTGTGTGAATTTTTAAAGTCAAATTAAATCGCCGAGCCAAACAGAAACAATTAGTCTTTTAATGCGTCTATATGAAAAGCTGAATAATTCTTCATTTTGCAGTGAAATTATTACATAATTAGAAAGTTGCATTAGGATTGTCGTATATTATTCGTATTTTGTGATCACGATTTTCTTTAATGACTCTTTTAATTACGGCATTATTCGGTAATTAAGTTACAAGTAAAAGGATATCAATTATGAAATTAGAATGTCTCATTACAATAATGATTTTCACATTCGTATAATTTGGCGAATAAATCACGCGTCGTATTATATATTTTTTCGCGAGGCATTCGTACCTTTTCTTAATTCGTCTCTTAATTTTAGGGATTCACTCCTCGAGTTTTCCACGTCGAGACTCACGCAATACATCTCACTCACGCATACACAACTTAATTAAAAATTTTGCATACGTTACCGAGCCGTGCCTGCACATTCTGGCTAAGAATTTTGTATTCAAACGCTGGACACCTGTAATTAACCTTTTTTCGTGTTTCGCATACACACGTCTTTTTTTACCATTTGCTGCGGGCTAAGAAACGAATAAATATATACGGGCGTAATTTATGTTTTCATTGCAAGCCCCGATACACGACTGCTATCTGCAAGATAATCTTGACTAATTAATTTTTAAACCTGCAAATATCTATGGAGCACATGCGAGATGCCAAATCGAAAGGACGGTGAACCAGAAGGTCAAGGAATACTCTTCAGATTTTAACGTAACGCATATATTATACATTGTGATTTTATACAAAAAGTTAAAAAATAGAAAAACACGTGTGCGTATTTATGTATCTCTATTTTACTCATATGCATCATTTCTCTGGAAAATTTGAAGAAAAAATCAGCAATTAAATTACGTGAGTTCGTGCAACGCAACAAAAAATATTTGTTAACGTGATCAGGTGAAAAAAAATAATTACACGAATAATCGAATAAAACTTTTGTTTAGATTTAAATCTCTTTTCATATACCAAACAAAATTCCACAAAAAAATACAAAAAACAGTAGAATTTACTTCCTCATCAAAATTAGTCAGATGATTGTTTGTTGAATTTAATTTAAAGTTTAAATAAAAAGTTTTCGTTAGAAATAATACGCAAATAAGTTAATGTATATGCAATCTAGGAATTATTTATGAGGCCAGGGGGTGTCTGTAAATTTAACCATCCTACAACCCAACATTTTTACTAAATATGTATAAGGGTGAGTGATATTTTAGAATTTACTGTAGGCCATTCATGCTTCGTCTTTTATACTTATATTTATCAGAAATATTTTTATTATTATAAAATTAATTTATATTAAGGAAAACAATGATTAATAGCAATGCCGTGAAAAATATTATTTATTCTTTTTGAGAAAATACTGCTATTATCTCATATTTCTTCAGAAGATCCTCAATCCACGAGTAGTTTTGAAAAATAAATGTATTATTTTCAATTGTTTTAACATATCTCTGTCATTGTTAATACTATTTGGATAAAATTACTATCTTTACTATCATGACTTGCCTTTATGTTTTTGCTTATGTTTCTCATTGCCAGTGTTATGGCTTGTAGGTGACATACATATTATTTCGATAATGTAAGTTAACCGCGACTGAGCTAAGTCAGTAGTAAGGTAATTGTCTGACGAAAACTAAGAAATAAGGAACAGAATTTTCTCACTTATGACCCCAAACCGATGTGTATGGCTGGATATCAAATATATAAACGACTTATGAAACAAAAAAAACACAGAAATGAACAACGAATTTCCTTATAATAAGAAATTTAACAACACAGGACATTAATAACAAACAAAGCTACATTGGATTGTAATTAGTAACATTGAATGTGTTGTTAATATTGTTTTTAAATAAAATACATATGTATGAATTTTTTACACGGTTTTCTACATTACAATGTTGTTCTCTTTTTAAAAATAACACGGTTTTTCGAATTTGGCGAACCAATCTTCAGTTTTGAATGAATTCTAGCTCTTTTTACACGGTTTTTGGTGGAACGTATCTACCGTGTAAAAAAATAATGTGTAAATAGTAATTCGATTGTACCGGAATTTGATGTTATAATTGCCTGTATTCTATGTATTTTATCCTTTTACATTTGCAATATTTTTGATCTTCAGGAAAAGAGTAAGTAGTCGCAGGAAACATGCCCGACGAATACGGAAACTGTGGTATTTTTACGGTGTTGTTTTCGATGAAAAATACTTGCACATATTTCCACAGCAGACTAATACATGTAAAACCTTTTTTGTCAGACTTCAATAAAGTATCATCAGATAAAAATACGCCAGGAACAATTGTATTAATACAAAAAAAAATACAATATATTTTATTTAACCTTGAATATAGTCGTTAAAAAGGAAAAAAGTATATAAACTATTTTTAATGGATATATTGGATAATAAAATATGGTTAGTTAAAAATATCTGAAACAAATTATGTAAAATGATTTGTTCTCTAAAGTGTATAATCCGAATAATGAGGATTTATTAGTTTGAGTCGTACGTAGATTTTGACAGAAATAGGTGAATCAATTTCATATTTATTCCACTCACCTACTACGAGAAATAAGCAAGTTAATAATACTACGGAAAGTATTAATAATAATGAGTAATCGGGCACTTTAAAATTAGTTTGTCAAATTGTGTTCTGGAGACATGATATTAAAAAAAAAACGAAATCAGGTCGTCCTTTCGACTGTGATGACGACTTTTGAAAAATAATATTAGAACAAAGTGTACGCCAATCAACAAAAGCGATGGCAGAAACCATAATTGATTATTAACGTTTTTTTTTTTTTTTTGAGAAATTAAAGTCAATAATGTGGGTTTATGGGTAATTTACGATCTTAATGAACGGAATAAAACAGATCAGTGACGATAAATGGGTTACCTATGACAATATCGTCCACAAAAGATAATGGCAAGATAATCACCTTTATCAGACCCGGAAATAAACATTAAAAAAAGAGGTATTATTGTTTATGCGATTAGGTCGAGATACAATCTATAATGAGTAAATGAAATCAAATTTACTAGTTATTGCAGATACACATGTTATATAAAAAAATCTCAAATATTTAAAAAGTAAACTCCAAGAAATGCGTCCTGCACTCGACAATCAACGAAACATGACAAAAAATCTAGAGAATGGAATGTCATTTTTACCGACGGGCTATGGCGTTTTTTGTTCCTTACAGAACTTTTAGTTTAGAAAAGCCTTTAAGTATTAGCTATTAATAATTTCTTCAGCTTAAATCCACCAAATTTTATAAGGAAGAAACTGATAATACGAGAGAAGGTCATATAAAGCCGTGATGATTATTTTGTTTTATGTACGAAATAAATGTCTAATAAAAAATATTAAATAAAGAGTTATTTATAATTCAACTTAATAAAATCTTCAAATTTTTTTTACATTAATAATCTAAGCAATAGAATAAATAGTACTAAAGATTTATTAGAAGTGACAATCAAGTCTTCTTACATTAATATTGATTGAGGACTTTACTGCATTGAAATACGAAAAAACAATATAAAGTTTTTGCTATGTTTGTCATGTTTTTTTCCTGCATTTTGTTCAAGCATCAATTTAAATAAATATAGTGCCAAATACGTTTGTTTCATATAATCAATTTTATTACATGTATACACAACAACCAAATAGAGCAATCTAGTATGCATACATGCAAATTATAATATCAATAAAATTAAAAATTACGCCGGTAAAAACATTAACGTAATCTCCGATTCCATATTAAACCGTAAACCGATACAATGAAGCTATAATCACGGCATCGATTATACGAGAGAGAGAATCACGTTTTGCTCGCCATTATATAACTTCATCACATTATCCGAAATCGATACAATTTTTACATCGCATAATGGTGTACGTACATAATTTCAATATTTGATTAGACATCGGCCGTTTTGGCCCCGGCCGATGGACATAGGCCGGGAATTAAGATCGGTATCGGGCCCCGCTAGTATTAACATCGATATTTGATGTTAACATTTTATAATCGGTCTTGTTAACCGTTTGGCCGGTGGGCGCCGCCATACTGGCCATTAACGAAAATTTGCATAATTATTGATCGTTAATATTTATTGCTGCGGGAATTATTGTTTATATATTAGCAATAATATTCGCATTAGAAGAAAGAAATAAATTTTTTGAAATTTTTATACACGGCTTCCGAAATAATTAATGCTCTTTTCGTATAAAGGCATATATCAGCAATAATCTAGAATATTTCTGTGAGATAAATATCGCATTGATAATAAATAAGTGGCTCTTTTAATTATATTTTTTTTATTTATTGTTCAAAATGTTAAATTCTCTCATAAATTTGTTGAAATTTTATATGCAAATATGTACAGATTTTCCATATTTGTTTATGGTACCTAAATTTTATGCATATATATTGTGGCCCAGTCCATTAAATCAATAAAAAACGATTTATCGTTGTTTTATTAATATGTTATAATTATAAAAATATACCATAGATTAATGAGACATATCAATTAGAGCAACGGATGAAAGATTGCTTTGAATTTTCAACACTACAAATTAGCACCATACGCTCACACGATCCAACAAGAAGGACTATAAATTTTTGATTTATTTCTTTTACACTTGTCTGTTATAAACATATATAATTTATCACCCATTTTGATGATTTTGTTACGCAGTAAAAGCTCTTAGATCTTTGGCGTGGGATGATTTAGAAACGCTAATAACACCTGAGAAAAACACTTGCGCAAGATGGTCGAAGGTCTTTACACCATAGCCAATAATAAAACGTCAAATAAATCCGTAACTCGAAAAAAGTCGAAGAATCGGAATTGAATACACGGCTAAGACCCGAGCTGCACAAATAATACCACCCAATTAGTGTTTTCCGCCGAAACAATCAACTATAAAACACTCCGTAGATGCATATCTGTTTTATTGATTGAAATTATAGTAATTTGAATAGCCATTCAGCGTTTGTTTGATCGTGCCCAAAAAAGGTTATCGACACATCATTCACCACAATATGTGAAAAACATACGAAGATTGATTCGCTCGTAGGCAGTTGACGTGTTCGGGAATTGCATCAACGACCAGGGCGGCTATTGTTTCTTGTGCATGGGGGCGGTAGACCCAGTCGGTGTCTCTCAAACGGATGACTTAGATGACTCACAAACAATGGGGGCCGTGATTGTAATTTGTTGCTTTATAGTCCAGTTATAGTCACGTTTTAAACACATGATATAGGAAATAAATTCACTTATTTTTTAAATATTATAATATACATCAAAAATTAAAAAAATGTAATGAATACATTACTATAAGTTGTTAAGGCATAATACATACATTTCTCGTTATATGCGGTAGATACGATCCATGCAAGAAAACCGGATGAAAAAAGATAAGACGCTTATATAAAATGTAGAGATGCGTTCCAAAAAACCACCATTTAAAATTATATTTTTTTCCATTTTTTTTAAATTGCTCTATTTTCATCCACCTTAGTCGATATAACTTAAAACATGTAAAATGTAATATTCTTTAGTGATTTAATGCTTGGATTATCTAAACTGTATTTGCTAGTAAAAACACAACATGCGGAATATCATGTGGATGATCAGGCGGTAAAAGATGAAGTAACTACAGAGTTCCTGAAGGTTGGAGAAAATTTCCTATTAACAGACGTTCAAAAACTTTTCAGCTTAATAACGAAATTAACTCCAGCGGCATGGAACAAAAGTCCAGTTACCATTTTATTTAAAAAAGGAAACAAAACCCTCTTCAAAAATCACAGACCTATCTCGGTACTATCACATTTATATAAAATCTTCTCTCTTCTCTAAAGAGACTCTCACCAATACTAGATTAATTCCAAACCACCAGAGGATGCCGGATTCTAAAATGGCCTCAGCACTATAGACCAGGGTTTCACAAACTTTTTCAGCGACGGAACACTTGGCAAATCCGAAAATTTT
>JAGXCT010034559.1:15287-92742 GCA_022495035.1 Philopotamus ludificatus
TATTTTGGGTCCGCGGAACACCAGTGTTCCGCGGAACATAGTTTGGGAAACCCTGCTATAGACTATATTAATACCCTGTGATGAATTAAACAAACAAAAAACAGAAAAGTATAACAAGACTCTATGTCTAGAGTATATACGAAAAAGCCTTAGATGAAATCAAAACCTGGGGTATATGCTGAGGTGCTTATACAAATCAGCAACAATGACTGTCCAATTATACGAGAACATTAAATCGATACAGCTGAAAAGGGGTGTAAGATAATGAGGCGCAATCTCCACAAAAATATTCACCCGTGCACTGGAAAATATGTTCTAACTTCAGCATTGGAGAGTACAAGATATTAATATAAATGGATAGTATATTACAAAACTCAGATTTGCAGATGACATTGTCTTTGTAGTGGAAACTCCGAAAAATCTAGAAAAAACGTTGAGAGATCTCTATGGTGCCTCTCAATCAGTCGGTTTTTTAAATTGAATATGGACAGTAAAAATTATAATATTAATAAGAAAGTAGTCCATAAACCGTATGTATTTATCATGGCCAGACTATTCAACTAGGACGATTTAACTTCAACAAGGAGTACAAAGAAATAATACAACCTCGATGTGTTTGGAAAGTTTTTGTGTGTTGGGGAGTGTTTGGAAAAATAAAACATATATGGCTGAGACGGAGGTGTCCTCCAGGTGGCAAAGACCCGCCTCAGGGTTATAATGCCACTTATAATAATAATAATAATATTCCAATTTCAAATCCCCCAATTAATAAAAACTAAAGTATTTACCAATGCATTCGGAAAGAGCAATGTTAGGTATATCTCTGTCCAATCGAATCCGCAATGAAACGATCAGTGAGAAAACTAACGTAACTAACATAGTCTCTAGAATCGACCATATGACCAGCGGGAAAGATGGGCGATGGACTTATGGACTTGAAGCCGCGGGCAGGTCACTCACTCATCGACGACAAATTCAAACTTATGGGGACCACCTGGAAGAGGACAGCCTAAGATTGGACAAAATAAAAAAAATAAGAAAGGCCTTCACCGAGCAGTGAGATAATAAAGGGTGAATATATGATTTATTAATATCATTCTGTGTTTGGAACAAAACAGTTATAAATTCATTCTTTAAGATTTTATATCATTATCCAAGTCCTCTTGTTAGTCCAAAGTACAGGATTATAATCCATGTTTTTACCCTTCAATGAATTTGGTATGCATTTTTTTCCTTTATAAAACACTTCATCGGCATTATATACCTGGTCTGGTTTATATACATTTACTCCAATTATCCTCTTTATTTGTAAAAATTGCATTGCTCCTTTTACATCACCAGACGCAAGATTGCCGTTTATTTTGAGATTATGAAGAGACTGCTCTTTTTAAGATCTTTTAATAATCCTTTACTCGCGCAAAAATGTAATTTTTCTCTAAATATACTTTAAGTTTGTATCTTAAGTTGATTATATATTTTCATAGCTTTTTGTGTTATTCTATTGGTACGAATAGGAATTATTTTTTGGGAATAATCTTCTATCCAAATAATCCAAGCTTTTTTAATAGATTAAATTTAATAGTTTTTTAATCTAGCGCAGTTTTATAAACCGTGTAAATTAAAGGAAGGGTGTACTGATTAGGAAATGGGATGCTTATTGTTTTCTATTAGTAATTACCCTCCAAATTTAACTATATATTTATATCTGCATTTTTAATTTAAATATTCATCAATGAAAATGTTCCGCCATTAAATTTCTTGGGCTTTTGATCGAGTCTTAATCTCGTAAAACTTCGAACTTTTTTTTCGGAATTCATCAATCATTATCAATTAGCTGGAACCGAATTTACGACCCATTTTTCGTATATGTTGAATCAATTTCAAAATTTAATAGCATACGTTCCTACCGAGAAATTACTAAATTATTCTCGATTTATTTTGAAATTTAGGATAAAATTTAACTTTATGTATTTGTTTTGTTTAATATTTTGCAAATTTTTGTTTAAGATGATTCCCATGAGCAAATATTTTAAAATGATGATCATTGTTTCAACAAATTCGCTCGGTGTTTTTTGGTCAAGGACAAGCTGTGCACACTCGGCATACATCCAACTATCTGATTGTTTTTTTTTTTATAAATCTATCAACTATTATTACAATCCTAGCGTCACGATTGCCACTAATTATCCGTGGATGATGGAGGATGTGATGGTTAATATGGGTCTTTATGATACGCACGTCTTATGTACGGTGACCTTACGTCTTTTATTAAGTAGATAGTCCTTTATTTAACCGGTCTGTAATTTTTTTTATTCATTTTTATATATTTTATAGAGCTGTTGACAACGGAAAAACTAAGAATTTCATTCAAGAAAATTAACCATTGCGTTAAAAATATTTGGGTGTGATTAAAAAATCTTATTTAATTGTACTAAATTCATTTTCTATAAAATTTTATTGTTTGACTAAATTCTGACAGCCTCGCTTAAATGAGAAGAAGGTAATTTAATCTATGAAATGAATCCGTAGTAAGAAATTTTATTGTTCGTGCATCACTGTTCCAGAGTATTCCTTTCCAAAGTGGATTTTATTCCAGATTTGTGGGTCAAACAAGATTTCGAAGTATTATTGTTATTATAGTGAGAGATCGTTAATTAAGTTTGCGGGATCATATATTAGCACCCCTTTATCTACCCGTTTAAATAAATATATAGATAATCCTAATCCTTTTTTGCTTACCTAAAGTTTTTTATATAATAAATCCTTTTAAATTGCCATCCAACGTCGAAATTTATATTAAATTGTGCATAGATTTTACACATTAATTACAAAAATTAATAAACTTGTGAATAAATATTAAAATTGTATAAAAACGCAAAAAAAGGCAATTTCGAGAAAATTAATCATTACTGGATATAAATTAAAAATTATTTAGGTTTAAGTCGCTTCTATTCTTTATTATAAAAGATATTTATCCTCGATATACGATTTGAAATATTTTTCCATGACGATTAATTTTTCTGTAGATTTGTTAATATTGTTTTAAGCTAATGATTTGAGAAATGCATACGATAGGTGAGGAAAATCGTTTTTAAATCTGTAACCCGATATTTATGAAGTATTAAACTATCCTTTAGGTCACCGTAGTCATTAGCCAATATCAATTAAGCTATTTCGCGGTTATCTCTAAGTAATTATCAAGTTTGTGTTTACAATTCGATAGCTATCGTGGAAGCCACATGCTAATGAACTTTTATTAAAACAATATCAATATATTGTCCTAGTGATCGAATTAAAAAATAGAATTCAGTGAATTAATTTATGTTTCCTAAATTTTTAATATATTACTGCGCTATCGTCGGATCTTGGCAATAAATAAATTTAGGAAGTACGTAACAATGGCTCAGGAGAAACACAAAGGGGTGGTCGCTCCACATCAAACTGCACAGTCTTATAATTACCGAGTGTATCCGGGTGTGCTCATGTCGGACGTGTATGTGTGCCTTTGCACACATTGTCCGACTAATTAATTAAAGCTCCAGTTTTAATATCCGCCTGTATTGCCTATAAATCAATCATGCCAGTCCGGCGCTGACACCTTAAACACAGGGCCGCACTCAGTAATTATATCTGTAAATAATAATAGATAAGCTTCGGCTTGTTTGTTTTATGGCGGCTGTGGGCCACGAAATGTGACCCCCCGAAGAAAGGTAGCAATTTTGCCCTCAAAATGTCCGAAACTCCCAACTCGAAAAAACTCGCGTTCCCACTGAAAGACAATGTTAATTAACGAGGCAATAGGGGGCCCCACCGGTGGACGAAAAAAATTCTAGAAGATCCACTCCACACAATTAGTTATTGGTAATTATTAAAAAATAAACAAGAAAAAATCGAGCATTCTTGATCTCCGACCGTTATGGATCCTATACGGTGGCGGAACATTGGAACTCGGTATCCCGTAGAGAATTTTTTTTCCGACATGGGAAGATATCTGGATGCACTATGGGAACAATTCACTGATTACAAAACTAATCTAATAAATTTTATTTTAATTGAGTTTATGAAAATACATAATGTATGCATATTAGAATTTCGATATATATTGACAAGTATTTACTAGTTTCTTCTATCTCGCTCTAAATGCTACATCCAAAAAAAAGGTATAGGGGTGGTCCCTCGAGTATCTCTATTTGGCTCTTGCGTTTCAAGCCTATAATTATAATTGAATTTTAATGACCAGGTTAACATTTTAAGAATTTCAGTTCCCGTACGGTCCGTATGGATCGACACGATAAATCTCCAATATAAAAATCACACGATTTATACCCAACGTAATTTATAGAGTTATTTCTAAAATGGACAAGATATTTGGCAATAATTTCTGTTTGGAAATTCCTAGACGTTAACGCGGATATGTGTAAACGTTCAATTATGCACGAGACATAAGTTAATCGAATGTGTCCTTGGTGTTTTTAAATATTTTGTTTAAAATCGATTGTAAAACTATTAAATATGGTTGGGCCTAGGGCCGTTAAACAAAATTGTCAATATTAATTTATTTGTTTATGTTCTGAATTCATTTACAGAATTTACAGAATTAATTTAAAAGAATGTTTCGATATTTTATTTATGAAAAATGTTAACGTTTTCTGTAGTATGTCGAATCAGAACTTTTTTAAATTCAAGAAACATCTATCAAGGTTTCAAAGCAATCTTGCTGTATTTAAAAAAAAGAACAGAAAAGTTAAAAACCATTTCATTTGCTTTCTATACCTTTTCTAGAGAGCAGAGAATCAAGAAATATCATTAAATAAAATATAAATGCAAGGCCATAATAAAATAATTATGACATCTTATACAGTCAACCCGCCTATAACGTTTCCTGTAAAATCGATGTTTTCTACTAATTTCTAATATTTTTAAGATTAATATTAGATATTTCGTAAACCTATAATACATTGCCAAGCGAAATAAAGGTCAATGCTCTTTGGTTGACAACAAAATAAAATAAGGTCTTTTAAATATGTAAATGGAAAAATTGATATATTGATTAAATGCCTAACCCCAAATTTTGTATACCTAGTCTTCTATAGGGTGGGTTTCTATAGTGTGGTCCTCATATATGCGCTATCGGAGGGTTGAATTTATTAGTGTAGCGCTAACGTGGAATATTGTACGTAAGATACCATGGATAGATTACATTAGGAATGAAACTGTACTTCAACTTCTTCAGATGGAGAGAGAATTTCTGGACGTTTCTGAACGGACATATCGAAGAAAACATATATAAGACAATAGGCTGGAAATTAATAATAATAGTAATAACTAACAATAAATAAATAAGAGTAATAGGGGAATCCAGTATTTCACCTATGTTTTCAACATACTAAAAAATTACGTAGTCTACAAAAAAAATAATTAATGCACTAGTATTATTTTCTGGGCTTGTAAATGAAGAAAGATTTAGGTTATGAATATCCTTTTGTACTTTTCCCTTCACTTGGGGTCGAATTTCAATACCGGACGCCTCCAGAGATTCAAAAGTCTGAAGATCGTGTTTGATTACGTTTTATTCTTTCACCTCTTTCTGGAATTATTATTCGCAGAACTTGCTTCTCCAGATACTATATATTAATAACTGTGAGATCAAAAGATAGTGATAGTGAAAGAAAAATCAGACAAATCAGCCAAATAAATCAGGAAGACGATAGTACAGTTTAAATACAAAAAATAGAGCACAGCTTTGTGTATTAGTATTCGTATTAATTATTTATAGAGATGATTCAATAATTCGATTAAATTCCGCTTGGATTTTTTTGAGTCTAGATTAATTAAAACATGGGACAAACGTTCCCAGTAATCTTCGGCACGACTGATGACACAATTTCTCAATCGTGTCATTGCGGATACATCAAAACACATTCCAGCCGCAGTTGGACGAGTCCATAAATAACTTCAAATTCAATAATCAACTCCTTGTCGACGGTCATCAGATCCGGCTCGTAAAGCTTGCAATAAAAGTCACCGGCGCCGATAGAGAGCCCGACGAATGAAGACGACGAGGCTGAGCCGCGGCCCCGTAATGATTTACAAGCAAACAAATTAATTTATTCATAGATCGGACAGTGTTGACACGCTCTGGCGGCGATCGATCAAACTTGCGGCGGATCGTCGGAGGTCTATAAAAATTTATTGATCAAACAATGAAATTGATACTTAATGAGTGGGTTGCGAAATCGCCGAGATTTTATTTATAATGCAACGGTCTGGGGGCCCGAGAGCGCGGTCACGACCCGCTGATGCCCAAGATCACGAGCCGTCGATGCGGTCCTAATGGCGAGCGTGTACCTAGAGATGTTCGCGGGCTGGTCCGGGGAGTGGACACTCGCATGATGGATGTCCGCGAAAATTATTAAAAATCAACGGCCAAAACTGGCCTCATGCCGTGTAGGTAGAACCGGTTATTCTTGGAATAGCCGTAGTCAAGTAACAATGATTGCGGTTAATGTTTGGTTGGGTGATTCATTACTCCAATGATCTTAAGTACTTATTTTTGTACTACTCCATCCAAAATCAATTGTTACTGAGTGTCCTCTTGTATCTTCGCCCCATGTCCATAAAGATAGTAGAATTCACCCCCAATATTTTATGAGAGGTCGTCTTTATTTTTCATCCCCATCAAAGATTTATCTATATATTCGGCTTCATTTCGTTCTATTTGTTGCCGATATCTTCTATTATAGACAAGGGACAGCAATCATCTCTGAAGGCGGCCGTAAATCACAGCATCCTCCCGATGCCGAAGTAAAAACTAATAATTAAAAGTTGTGTGTCGTAGTTTAATGAACGCCGCGGTCGTAAAACATCGACATTGTCCCATATCCTCCCAGCATCGATATATCATAGTTTGCTAAAAGCGAGCGCCCAATGTAGGAGTACGGAATGCGGTGGGCGATTCTCGTGATCAGGTCCCAGAGGCCCTCCTCGCTCCGTCCCCTGCCTTATTTCATCTTATAATTAAATTAGATTTTGTAGCAATTATCATATACGTAAAAAAATCGCGATAAGGATAGTGGAGGTGGAATTAATTAAAATACTATTATTTTATATGCGAATAAAAAAAAGATAACAATAAAATGCCGACGAAAATTTTGGTACGTGAGCCATGTAATGCCGTAATAAAAATTTGAATCAGAAGACCCCCCATGAATGTATGTATATAAATAAAAGATTTTTATAATAAATTAATACTGTACGTATGATTTTACTTTTATTCGTGGGATATAAAAAATTATGACGTATAATAACATACACACATCTTGTCTAAATAAGATATGGAGGCGCCTCCGCTTTGATGTAACCTTCTGATCATCTTCCGCTACTAATCGCATATCAATATTGGCAAATATTAAAATATGCTTTTAATACTGGTATTATTATTTCGTTTTTTGCATGGTTAATTTCGCAGGTTTATTATGCTACCGCACATGAAAATATTTTTAAAATAATATAGAAAATAAATTCAATGGGTATCGTATTTCTGTTTCTTTTTCTTTATGTCCCATGTCCATTTTTGGAAGGAGATCTAATGATCTTTGTCTTGTAAATGTGTATATTTTCAAAAAAAATTCTAAGAATAAAAATAATTATTCATGATATGCTTTATAATTTAGACGATATTTTGAATTTTTATACTAATCAATATAAGGCGTAAATGACACGCACACCCGACGATGTCATGCCGCAGACTGAAGTCACGCCGCTGACTACCGACGACCACCAAATTCTCGCGGTACTACTATTGTTACTAGTACGTTTCACTCGCACTTGGCACATCGTACCGGATATGAGCGAGAAAAAACATCGCGCCCATGACAACATAAGCGAATATGGTTGTTTTTATTTTTCTTTCGCAATTTCAGGCAATAAAGGTCAATGTTTATTCATAATATTTATTATTTAGACTTTTTTAGAGAAATACAAAATGTATGTGACATGTAGGATTTATATTAAAAGAGTTATTCGAGAAAAATCATAAACTTGAGGTCCCAAGTGGACCCCATCGGCTCGGCTATGTCTGTTATTTACTCGGCACAAACTGTAAACGATTACATTTAGTTGCTTTTTTCCGGACTAATGACTTAAAGAGAAATGATTCAGCAATATTATCTCCAAGGCGAGGGGGCCTTATTTAGGCTTTTTTTTAAATCGTACATTCTTCTCTTTCTTAGACGTCTCTTCGTATTTGGGATTTCTTCTCTAAACATTTTGATTACTTAATTAAGCACAAACCAAGGTGCAACCGTGATCAGGTCAAAGATCTGAGTCAAATTGTATACTCATCTTCGCATCGTTTCCATCCCTTGAGACATTTTTAGTCCTTCTATATTTATCTCAACTCTAAGTGATAACTCCTCTATTTTGTCGTTGCTGTTAATCTTTAGACTCTATTTTAATTTAATTAATAATTATATATATTGGAAATATCTTCTCTCGTAATTCATATTTTTGTTCGATTAAAACTTTTAAACATGCGGAAGTAATGAATCTCTTACGCCTACATTTCCTACTAGCAAGTTACATAAAGAATTCCCAGTATTCATAGCTTTCGCGGAAAAGTTTACCTATCCGATTACCAACTTAGCTCAGTCGCGGTTAACTTTAATGATCATACAGATTGTATTTCGTTTAGAAACTATGACTTGATTGAAAATATAAGAGTATTATCCAAAAATGGCTTACTATACTCAGAGAAGCAATAAAGAATATTATATTTAATATATTGTTTTGCTTAATAGATTCAGGTAGAGAACGTTACTTGCAAGATCGCCGCCGCGGGCGCCCCGGGTCCTGAGCGGCGCAGCATCTTCAAAAACAAACTGCTCCAAGAAAATTGTTCTGGACCCTTCAGATTTTATGGTCCCTCCAAGACAATGGATGGACAGTCCGGCTAGCAGACGGTCACGCCCTCCGCTTCAATACAGCCGCGATGACGAACGCGGGCTTTGCAAAAAATATATATATTGTGTATAAATTAATGACTGCGTACCTCATTGTTTTACCATTATTAACACAGGCGATTTTGAACAAAGCCCGCCAACTCCCATTGTCTGAGAAATTTCCGAATCGAACACCACTTCGCTAACTGCATTACTCTGGCACATCAATCGTGTTTAATATGCCGTAAAATTGTTTGAACACAAATTAAGGGAAAACCAATTCCAACTCCCCTATTCACCCCCCTTGAATTTATATTAAAATGTACACATTTTTATAGCGCACATAACCTACACCGAAATGAACGCAAATGCATGCGGTTCCAGGTAAATACATAATTTACCTTTGCCGAAATTAGAAAAAAAGGCCGGTAAAAATGCAAAGGTATACCTAATTGTGGCGTCCTTATTCTTTTTTTACAAAAAAAGGTCATTACTACCTGTCCGATAGGATAAGGTAACATATCGGACACATGTCGTTGTTTGTTTCTGAAATGTTGTTTGCTTTGTGCCAAATGCCGCTTTCCTATTTTGCGACATAAATTATTTGCCTATTATTGTTATTTTTTATACGCTAAGGTTGTTAGGCATTTTTTTCCAAATTTATGAGAAAATTATGTGTATTTTATATATATGTAATGGGCATACGGAAATAATATGATTACCTGTTTGATTTATGATAGAGCGCATGTTTTTAGACATTCGCAAATAATAATGGCGCCAAAAATATTTACTTATAATAATAATTATATATGTATAATATAGTCGGGATTCCACGCTGTTCTCGCGAGAGACATTTCAATGGCGAAAGGGTTGAAGTGTGCCGACTAAATAAATTATTTGATCAAAGAAATGGATAGATCAATGATTCATACCCGATATCGAGAGACAAAAGGAACAATATTACCTACAAACATTCGGCTACATTGTTTTAGTGCCGACATAAATCGAAAGGAAACGGGTTAGTATCATCTTCTTATTGGATACTAAACCGTATTCCACGAACTGGCATACATATAGTCTGGCCATAAAATATTGTAACGTCCACGAAAGGGTTGAGAGAATTGCAATAAATACAGTTTTAATAGAATTTGAAGAAATTCTGTGATATATTGTCGGAAGGTTTGATAAAAATTCGAATTAGCTCTCGGATGCTGCGAGGCACGGAAGAAATAAATATTTGAAGCAGTGAAAATATTCTACGGTGATAAATAATGTAGGCAAGACATCGGTTCCCGAGCCTTCTTCTTCATGTTAATATTTGATCAGGATTAGACATGGCTTTAGTAGATGTCCGTTGTTCACGTGCCCCTATAAATCAGCCGGGCCAGCGCGTGCACTTATCCTCTGGATGGTGATTTTGAATCAATTACAGAAGCTCACGGAGAAAATTAACATTTGCGAATTTATAATTATTTTTGAAAAAAAAAATAATCGAACCCAAGGATGATTATTTTATTTTCACGTAAAATTTCATTAGCTTTATAAAAAAAAAATATCTAATAAATGCTCTAAAATATCAACATAATGTCCATATTTTAATGAAAAATGCACGATTATTTTGTAATTAAGAAATATTTTAAATAATTATTGGGATATATACAGAATTTGGTCAATCAGATACACTTTCAATAATACTATAACAATTATTAATTATATATTTTCTCAAGATAGCTCCAATTTTCTTCCATCTTTTCACCAATTTTAATGTGCCAATTACATAAAAAAAAGATTTTAAATTTTTGTGAGGTAGAAAGTGCTGCAATGATTTAAATAAATGTTAATGTGAAAAAGGATGAATTTTCTCAATTGAATATTCTGGCCATTTTTCAACGAATTGCTTATTTTAACCGTTTCCACTTGGCGTGCTGGACGTATTGGTCCAAAATATGTTTTAGCAAACAACTTGAACAATGTTTTTTTTATTTTAAATAAAAAAAAAACGATGTTTTTTTTAATCGGAAATCAGATCAAACCCTATAGATGCTTCTTATTAATTTTCCCAATATATATTTATTTTAATAAATTTGTAGAGTAACTCATAGATTCGACTAAAATTGAACAGAGTGGAAAGGGTTAATAACACTGTATTTTATTAATAATATCTCCTTTTCATTTAGCAGTTTATGATATTTTTAATAGAAATAATGATTTATCGTCATATTTCTGTTTTTTTTTATTAATGAACTTATGAGCGTAATACACCGCTTAATATTGTACTTCAACTATGTTTCTCTGGAAATCCTAAATCGAAATTATATTTATCTATTTATCCTATATCGCTTATTGCTATAGAGTAGCGGGTTCATAGACTCATAGATTGGAGTTGCTCTCATTTGCGAGTGGTAAGGATGGAAAGGATTAATCGTTCCAGCTCATCACAATAGAACTGTGCCGTTATTTTCTGCCATATTTAAGAATTAAATATTTCCTTTACTATCCCACCATACCGACAATCGGATCTTTTCCCCCATTAAGTTGAGTTTCGGCGATGATAGTGGTATCTACCTTTTAAAAAGCCACTGTTTCGACATTGATTCGAGTACATAAACCATTTCTTATCCCCTGTCACAAGATGTATAAGAAGTGATTAATTTACTTCTAATTTTATTAATTTATTACACATTCGAACCTAAACAGGTTTGCTTTCATCATATAAATTATGCGGTATCCACACATCCTGTTTATTAATTTCACCAAATATTTTTTTAATATTCTAACACTCTAGACCAGGAGTATCCAACTGTATCTGCTATTTCTACTATATATTTAGTAAAATTCAATCTGTAACACTTTATTTTCCACATTCACTAGCCTCACACTTCGAGGTTTATTTTTTCAGTTAAAATTTCTACTTAGAAATTGGCTGATCATTTCTGAAACTACCGAATCATCAATATGTTCTTGTAAATATAACATTATTTGTTGCAGTTGCCGGATTAGCTTTTTGATAAAATTCGTTTAACATTATCTGGCATAAGTCTTTCCATTTGAAATAGGGTGCAAAAAATGCTGTTTCTTTTAGAAATTGTGCCTTAGATCTCCATTAATCAATAATTAAAAAAAACTATTATTTTAGTTAAAAATTTGCCCGTGTTTCTGGACGCCGAAATCTTAAATTTTTTTTTACTTTAGTTGCTATTTTTGGACATCTATTTGTTTTTTCTCTATGTATGTGTCTATTTATAGCGAGCTGGAAAAATTGAGGACATCCCAACCCGTGTCCAGTTGCAAATGTTGCGGAACCACGACAGTCCCATTCTTCCCAACCACCATTATTTAACCTTCCAATTTCCCCTCATATTTAGTTTTATTGCAGTTTTTTTGTATTCCGAAGAAATAGTTATAATTATAGTATTTTTGTAATTTTAAAAAATATTTGATTTTAAAATGTTAGTTAAAAGAAGGATTATAAGCTCTAATATTCATTAAAAATAGATCGTGGGTTACGTTGACATTGAAAAATGTCCTTGACCAAGTACTTTCGAATTTATATTAAAAGGTTAACATATAATAGATTTATAGATTGTCATTTGTGATTTCGATCGAAGTTGACAATACTAAATTTCTGTTATAGTCAGTTGGCAGATCAGCTCTAACGTACGAAATCTAATTATAAAAAAATGAAATGTTTGAGATAAGTTTAATATTTTCCTTTGCGTGTTTATAGTATATTAAATATTAATATTCAAAGTACTCGGTCTGGTTGACTTCAGATAGTCTTTAAATTTTCAAGCAATGTTCCCATAACTCTTCGTAATAATTTCCCAAGTGTTTTCGATACACAGTACTAAATCTGAAGTTTACTTTAATTAATAATGGTTGTGCTATATTATTTAAATGGTATATACATGTGTTTTTGAACAATGTCACATAATTAAATAATTATTTGATATTTAATAAGCTATTATTATATACAATGTTCAAAAATATACTTACTTTCACTTTTATTTAAAAAAAAAAGATAATAAATTGTAGTATTTCTCAGTTCGCTAATAATTTCTGCATTTGTTCCGGCATGAGAATTGTCAATATCATTTGCATGGCATAATCTGTCACGATTTGCGTGATCATAAGATTTAAATTATTTAAGTATGTCGTGTTATCTTAAATATATACTGCAATTGTGGGATTATGCTATGAGACTATTTTCTTTTGAGCAATTTAATATTTTTATTTATTCAGAAAAAAGATAACACCACAGCCATGAATAAGAATGAACGCGGCCGAATGATTTATTGTTTTCTATTAAACTATTCCCTGTGTGTCTGTGTATGATCTGTTGATTATCCGGCGTGCGTTCAATACGTACGATTGCTTATTTTAAAACATTTTTTTTTCATTTGTTGGTAAGCGTGATGACCATTACTCAAGACATTTTTATTAATTGGGCACTTGCTGGATTATGAGGCCCATCAATCAAACGTCCATCGCGCACTTTGATAAGTTTATTATTTTTTTTACGTACACCAAACCAAAATAAACGTGAGAATCACATCATCACGCGTAATTTACAGTAATATTTTATAATTATTGTAAATACGTCCGCGGCTAATCGTGAATAATAAAAAGTGCAGATACAAAAAAAAGGCATATACGAATCTAATTCGTGCCTGGGCAAATGCATGAGGCTCTGGTCAAAGGTTCACCAGGATTCCAGCGGAATAGCGTCGCCATTTTTAATAATTATCTTTAATTATTTTTCAAATAAATTTTAATTTATCTGCTAGTAATTAGTAGTATTTTCTTATTCTTATTTTTGATGTTACAGTCTATCTTGACCTTGAACGCGACTGCATTTAAAACACTGATTTATGTTTTCTGAACAAGTTTTTCGTCTTTTTCTCATGTACGCATTTTCTCCAAATTCCATTATTTATTTCATAATTTTCTGATCATAAAAAACTTATATAATCTAATGACCTAGATTCAGTACCTACATATATCTTATAGAATCGTGACCATTTTTGACACGTATATTCTTGAATATTTCACATAGAAATGATAAAACGGCGATCTTTTCCATTCCTTCTAGCACGCTACCCAAGGGAAAAAGTAAATTCCTAAGAGACACCTTTGTATCTTCACGAACCAGATTTCAAGTTGGCTCATGATGGTTTTTTTAGTGTTTATGGGTATGAACCAGGTTATTTAAATCCTCAATAGTTTAATATCAGATTTTTATCTATCCCTTATTTCCAGCATACAGTTTCCGCTATTTTTTAATGGAGCTATCCTTTCATATCATTGGTAATAGAACATAACATTACAATTATTCATTTATATTATTTTCTTAAACAACCTAAAATTATTTATATGAATTTAGATATGTACTCAATTTTATTTCACGGTTTGAGTTACACGGTCCGTTAAAAAGAGAAATAAAATATTTAAATATCTATTACTAGCGCCTTGTTAAGTCCCGATGTTCATTGGCGCATATGAAGATAATTTTATTTCACAATAGTCACTGACCAATGGATAAAAAGATAAAAAAAGAGTCTGAGATTCTAAGGGATGCGAGATAATTTTGTTTAAATTAAATTAAATAATTATTTATACACGCACCACATTATTACTTATTATTTTTGAAAAGAAAAACGTTACCTCTTAAGATAAAAAAAAGTCCTCGACACTTGTGTAGATCGTCAACTGGATTAACCTAGCCGTGGCGATGGGGTTTTTGCCAAGTCTTTGATTCTTCTAACATATATCCTAGATGTCACAAACTTTTTTGTATTTGTCTAAAAAAGTCTAAAGAATAAATATTATAAATAAAAACAACATTATTCGCTTCTGTCGTCACGGGCGCGATATTTTTTCTCGCTCGCATCCGATATGATGTAGATCTTTTAGAACTGCGCAAAAATCGTGTTCCTGAAATACCATGATTTATTTATTATGTTTTGATTGGTGCTATTTTCTATATATAATATTTAGAAAAATTTTCTCACTTATTTCCATGGTTTTTCCTAGGTCTGCTTTTTCGTGCATAATAAAATGAGTCTATTATAGTAATGGATATTAATTATTATCTGCGTATATCTAATATATATATTGTAGTATGAGATCAAAAATATAATCTGTTCTAACATTCCATGTTTAATTAATTCCAATTCATTAACCAAACTTCAGCTTCCATTTAATCCATTCACCCTTATCCATTCATTACATTCGCTGCCCAACTATTATAACAGCTAGTTATAAAATTGTTATATAAGGGAATACCTGAAATCCATCTCGTTCTCAGCTAGTGATTCACTGAATTTGCCTCTCTTTCAGTTGCTTAAGTCAATTCTTATTTTATAAGCTGAAAGTAAGTTTAGCGAGTCGAGAGCTAAACAAACTTTTCAACAACAACTCTTTTTAATTCACAGTGCGCTCTCCTTGGCTTAACCCGTTCGACTTCCTCGCGAGAAATTTTATTTTTTAATCCACGGATATATATGATTATATATAAACGCGGCGAATATATATTTTTGTTAATAACATCTTTAAATTTGCCGGCTAGCAAACCACATTTTTCCGTACAGAAAATTTCCACCGCCGCCATATTTTCACACTATTATACATCGGAAGTCGGCGTTGAATAAATGCATAAAATCTGGCAGGAAATGAAGCGACAGGGTGTTAAGGAAAACTTCTCAATCCGAAATATGGATATTGAAATTTTCTTTTTGCGCTGAAGGCGAGCGATTTTCCCTAGGCGATGTTTTTATTTTTTTCCCGCGAGTACCGCCTCTGTATTTAAAACAAAATCTTATCGGCGAATATCAAACTTTTTCAATTAATAGACCCCGCTTCGCGAAGGCTAGAGTAGTTATTAGTTTGGATCCGTGAGAAATGCATCTATTTATTAAGGATATAAAGTTTTTCAATGGCCAAGAACAAAGAGCTTCGGCAACTAATTAAAGTCCGGATTTTTAAAATACTCAATCAATATTGAGCGAGATAAGTTTCGTTAAATATCATTTCATATTTTTTATGCATTGAAATAATAATATTATTCAACGATGACCTTATTGTTCACATAATATATCATTTTCATGGTTCAAAAATTGATTCCTGAGACTTTACGATCGGCTGCGGCTTATGAATAATTCAAAACTAAAATTAAGCATCGCTGTTCGTGGTGATAGATTGATCTTGGGGAAATAATCTATCCGGGGCGGTAATAAATGCAGTTAGTCGGACGTGGAACTGTTCGGCTCGAGAAAGGATCACCATCAAATATGCAAGCCATGGGGAACACCGCACATATGGCAAGGCATAAGGTCCTAATTTTCTCAAGGCAAAAAAACGGACCCTCTAACAAATAAGCCAATAAACCAAAAGCAATTTTGGAAACAACAATCCTTAGTTTTTGGGGGTGGAGCAAGCTTATCGCTTTTGTGGGAGGGTTCATCGCATATAATTTATTACGAATTCCGGTGCAGAGCGAAAATATTTCAAATACGCTACTTTGACCCACTCACATATATCAAGACTACCTGAAAATTATGCAGATACGAAATTATTTAATTTAGTTTTTATGACTCACTCAAACAAAATTAAATTATTTCATTACTGCAATTTATATGAATGATCTTTAATATATTAATACTTAAATTCAATTAAGGTCAATTAATTGAATATCTAATACTTAAGTACAACAGTACAAGTAATACAGTTTCGACTTAAAACGTATATAGAATAATTTAAATTAAAGGGAGGTTTCATTGGGGAAATGAATATGAAACATATATAGGATTTGATATAATATCCGCTTAAGCCGTGGCGGCTCATATTTATAATATTTGAGGGTGCTGTGGAAATTGATAAAGTTAAAAAGTATATATCGCTTATATTTTATTTGAAATATAAAAAAATGTGGTGAGATAGAAATAGTACATAATATAAGCAATAATAAAATAAGTGACAATCGGCACGTGGCTCAAAAAAGCTGTGTTTCAGTATGACTGCACCGAGACGCAGTGCAACGCTTAACGGAAAGACCCCCCCCCCCCGCATTCCGCTACCGGCCCACATCCATCCAGTACATGACGCTGACAACCAGGCAGCGCTCTCAATCCACATCGAACGGAGTAACACTCCCTGTGTAAGCACCGACCAGATTATTAAATATAAATTATATTTAGATTTTTGTATACATAATACATAATCAATAGACACTTATATTAATATATATTTTTACAATTTTCTTGGGGGTGCTGCATCTCCACAGTTTATATAGACGACCCGCCCCTGGTTGGATATCATGAAATGTATAATCATTGCATGAAACAAAAAAACCGAAGTGTTTAATAAATTTTCTAATAATAAGAAATAACACAAAACAGAATAAAAAAAATCAAAAGGGTTATTAGATTATATCACTTTAAAGAGAAAAGAAGCGCGGTTTAATACCTCTGCAAAAATAAGCAGTCAAAGGTATAATATCATAATATTTTTTTCGGATAGGAATTACTTTATATTTTTTAGATAGAATTGTAGAGAAAAATTGCTTTACCACGCAATACATTTCAACCCATTACTTTTTTTTCATAATTGATAAAATACAATTGTTATGAAATAAACGGTTGACATTTGCCAAATTAAAGATATGCATCCTTAACGAAAATAAATTGAATTTCGGTTTATAGATGTACCTAAAAATATGTATATGGATTTGAAATAATATATTATAATTGATTAAATTTAATATAATATTTTTTAAAACTAATCTCTGCCCTCATATATATGTAATGGCTGATGTAAAATAATTGATAATTTTTCTGTGATGGAATAATTCGGGATAGCATTTTAAATAAATTAACCACAATGATATTTTAATGAATTTCTTAAGTCATGTTAAACAAAAATTTAATTTGCACATTTTATCACATCATTTCGTCTTAAAAGAGGATAATATGCTGAAGATATGTAAAATTTAACTTGATTGATCCAGCCTGACAAGACTACTATTTATTCTAAATCTATCATCGAAGGTTATAATTTAAACTAAAATATTTGGCTTCGTTTAGCACAGGGGTTGAAAATTGAGTCATGTTTTTTAAATTAAAACTCCATAAATAAATCCCCTACCGCAATATATAAATTATCACCCTAATCTATATTGTTTAGCTTAGTTACGGGTTATAAAAAATAGATTTAAACCTAGCGACAGCTTTCTTCTCCGGGAGGATAAATTAATTTCGAACCCCGTCAGATGCGGCGGCTGGGGACACCGGATTTGTACCGTAGTATACCAACCCACCTTATCTCTCGGGTAATTAGTCAGACATAATGAAGTGAGGGTCTGGTCTGCTGACTCCTGCAATCCTTGCGGAGCAGAAGAATGTTCATAAATCACCGTGGGGGTAACTGGAAAGTAACTGGAGCCGTGTTTTCTTGTCGTCTGTAGCGCTAATTTATGCCTGTTTCCACTGAGACATATTGTAATAACAGGGGGGCTTTGTAGGATCGAAAAGTAATACCCGATAATGCGTAGAAGTTGATTCTAAATATAATAATTAATGGACCGCAATAGCAATGAGTTTTACAATAAAATGATAAATAAATCTTATATCTAGTTCTGATCAGATTTTGGTTTGATTCGAATTTAATTGATTCACATTTATGCTCAATTCATTGTATCGAATTTCAATAATTAATTATTGTTTCGGGACCATAATTTTGAACTTCCGATCCCCTTTGTTCTGGCTGTGTTTGCTTCCCCCATTGCAGCTGGAAAATTTCTGAAGCGAAACACATTAGTCTTTCATAGAAGAAACATTTGTTTCTTAAAACGTAATTTTGTAATATTTTCTACCGTTGAATTGCAGTGCGACACATTATTATTACCTTCTACAAAAGTGCCATACATAAATCTCTAGAACGAAAAGAGATAATTAACAAACAAGCCAATTTAGATGCTTTCCAAATTACGCAATCGCCGATACAAACTTTAAAAATTCCCGAGTTTTTCTTGCATCTTATCTCTGACATTTTTGACTGACTTTGAAATATGATTTAGGGCAAATCGTTTGTTTTAAAAATGAACGGAAGCCATTAAAGTGTTGGATAAACATTTTTTTTAAATATCTTTATTGCTTACTAAAACAAAGCATTAGCCTAATTTATATGCGATCTGATTAATTATCTATAGCCCGAGGAATTCCCTCTCTTTTATTTTAATGTTTGTTCTGCGATTGGTCCGCAATGCCATTATGATATTTTTATAAAACACATTCCAAGACGTTAACTTCTTATTGGTCGGTTTGTTGATTTATTTGCATGAAAAAATGTATACGAATGATTTCGACAACAGGAAAAATATGCGTTTTTTTTAAATAATGCTAATTAAATTATTTTAATTACTATATACATAGTAGACAATTTTAAATTAATAGTTATTATATATATAATTACCATTTGCTTATTTATTTAATAATTATAGTATAGATTATTGATCAAAAACCTGTTATTAATAATCTTTTCTTTTTTTGTAAAGGACATGTTTGAGTTGAATGTGAACAAGAGTATTATTTATTTTTATGTAGGAACATAGACATGATATTCTTTAGTGATTTTTTTTAATTTAAGAATAAAACAATACCGTTAATATGCCTTAGACCAGTGTTACTCAACGTAAGGGTGCACACACCACCTGGGTAGAATAAGAATCTCATAAAGGTTTATCTAATCTTTTAATGCCTTTCCAAGAAAAAGATAGTACCGTAGTGCATTTTTTTATTTTTGAATCGAAGCAGTCATATTGTTTCTCAAGATTTATTATCTTTTAATCCATTAGAACTAATTATAATTGATATTGAAATTATTTACAATTTTTTTAAAAATATAAATAGGACACTTTCTGAAAATAAATAGACTCCTCCTCCATATATAGTGGTGATAAATTGGTTCGGCCTCCGCTTACAGTGCATCAAAGTTTCTCCAACTGGTGAAATAAATTATTTATTTTCTTATTTAGTTAATAATTGAGGATCACTATGAAGGATCGTTTTGATAATGTTAAAACGTTGTATTTAATGACAATATTTTTTACATTATTTTTTTTTGTCACTCCATGTGGAAACGACGCAATACCGTCACATTCCAGTGCCTGCTCATATATTGAATCATATAGACGCAGTATTAAATAATCTTGCATATTCAAATTAAATTCTTTTTTCAGTTTTTCATCAGAAAAAAACTATTGTTTTCATTGTAACATTATACGCGACTGCAAATGAAAAGTGTTTTGTGCATCGGGCTCGCAGGCGGGGTTGATATAAATTTATCCCCCCGCTCGCCTACCCTCCAGCGTCCAGCGACACCATATCCGTCATAGCTGCGGACAAACCGGCGAACAGATAAGTCGATCCAAACAATTACCTACTATAAACGCTTTTATCCATACCTCAATTTGTAGGCGGCCACTCTCTATTACTATTCTACGAATAACACAGGGATTCAGAATATCTATCTATTTATCACCTCACGTCTTACCGGGGGGGATCGCCAAGTTAAACTTTAAAAAAGAAAAAAATAAACATGTATGTGTAAACATATCCTTATGTGCATAAATAAATCTGGTCTCTAACGGATTTCTCACCACAGACCAGTATACCCTGGGAAGGAAAACTCTAATCTGAGGTCTTTCCCATGATGAAAGGATTGCTATTGCGCGACAGGGCTAATAATCACTTGCGACCGGCCACTTGAGACTCGTTTTGGTTAGATGTGCATATATATGCCTTTGTATATCTATATAGGTATATGTGTGTGACTCGTTATAAGCAGATAACACCTTAGAGAAGAGAATAAACGAATACCGAGACAAACCCTCTCCTACTTGCCTGGACACAGTCGAGATGGTAAAATCCGATACAAAACAAGGTACATTGCTGGGATTGGACGTATATCTTCACGTCCAATACCAGCAATGACCAAGAGAGGGAAACTCTTTACAAAAAACCGCATACCAAGACGGCTTGGGTCCCTGGTATAGTCAAGTGTGAGACTCAGGTTCCCTTGGCCTCGACTTCCATTCGAGAGTTTGGTATGGGTGAGAGCCTTGTGGCTGCAAATGATGATGATTTTTTTCATTACGCTATTTTGTTTAACTATTAAAATTATAATAAGGGAAATTTATGAAATTGGACGTAGAAATGATACACCGGATATTTATTTACCGAACATGGTCCAATGACTGGATAAATGTCCCTACCAAGCATTCTGGAGGAGAAATTGTTTATTTTATATTTTTTAAATCAAATACTATATTTTTATATTCAGTTTACCGTTTTTTTTATAAATAATGTATGCAAACAGTGGACATAAACAATATCTGTGCCGTTTTATTAATAAGACAAAATTCCGAACAAACCCGAGCATCATCATTACCGCCTGGCCCACGTGCATTATTCCTCCGGTGTAATTATGAGAACGAGCACGTGGGTGAGGAGCACCGGCGATATTTATTGGCTTCATTTACTAATTTGCTATTGTAAATAAAATTTTATTGCTATTTATCGAGCGCCGGGACATAAACAAACAGCCATTATATTTTATCGTCTATTTAACTCGCAGCTGTCGATGGTGGCCGCGCCACATTCAATTCACCTCACATGTTAACATACTATTTATTAATATCGTCCATCGATTGCCATAATCGAATGGCCGCGGTGTGACGCCCGCAATCGCCCGGCTATGCAGTTATGGTGAGTCGCTCCGTTAAGATAACTGACCGGAGCTTAGTGCTAATGGCGTCCCATCAATATTCATACCGGAGTATGTTGCTATCTTGTTACCGTAAACGGGTAATCACATGGTTAAATATATCCAGTTTTCATCGGCTGTCTATTTTTCGTCTGGAAAATCTTTTTATTTGATTTTAATTTTGGTATATGGAAAATATAGTTAAATATACATAGCCCAATTCCAGTTTAACCACTAGTTAATGCTATACAATACCGCGACCTGACCTACGGTTTCTCAACCGATTTTCCGCAAACATGCAATATGTATTGCCGGTATACCGCGTGGCCACGTACGTCGACCACAATGCCGAATTTGCAACAGACTGTTTGAGCGAAAACGTCCAGAGATCTGGTACCCATGCTAATATGCCATGCTTATTGTCGACGACCGGCCAGGACGAAATGTAAGACAAAGCACGACCCACACGACTCGAATTGGACACAAATGTGTCATTTACGAGCATCACGATATACAGGAGACACACTTTGAATACTCGTGAATTGGGAAATCGATTCTGGACTTGCATCGATGCTGGTCTTGAGGTATGACCCTCTGTTGCAATCAATGGGAACCTCTTTTTATTAAATTCAAATGTTATAAAGGATGTACACTATAATTGTATCCCTTTCGTGTGTTAGAAGTTTTTCAATCTTCGAAGCAATTATCAGTATGGCCTTTATAGCCTTAAGGATGCCAGAATGTGTCGATAGTATTAATATCTTTCTCTTTTGATAGTTTTAGTCATCTTTAAATATAAGAAAATGTTGTACGGGGTCGCTATCTGAAAATAAAGGTACCTATGTAAGCAGAGCTGATGAAAAATCATTATTTTATGAGAATATGGATAATATTTTCATGTTTTCATTTATTTAGAACCCTATTTAATTAGGACAGCGTAAGAAAATAATGCGTTATTTTAAAACACTAAAATAAATTAATTAGTTGTTTATTTATTATATTTATCGGGAAAAGATCTGAAAATAATTCATTTTGAATTTAATTAAATAAATAAAATTCAGTAAAATATCTTAGAGCCTTCGAGAGCTTTGTGTTCATATGCATACTATGTATATCTGAAAATATTTGATATTAGAAAAAAATGTTGACTCATTACGGTGCTCAGAATTCCGCATTAAATTTCGTTTGAAGTCCAGGCAGTTTCACAGAAAGTAAAAAAAAAGCAATACTCTTTTCTTATTTGTATGCATAATAGTGGTTTTTAATCTGTGTGCACCAGCGTGATAAAATGTTAAATACCCCTGGAAAAATGAATATATTGAAAGGATAACATATAGTCAATTCATCGTTCTATGGAAAACTTCAACTTGAATTGCTTTAAGACAGCAACCTTTTTTACAACGGGCCAGATACAAATTTAAAAAAGTTGTGCGGGCCGCATCTAAGAAATTTATCCATACATTTATTACTGGTTGATGAATTCAAATTATACCTTTATTAGCAGTATAGTTACCTAGCATAGTTACCTAATATAAAAAACATAGAAATAAAACACTAATTAACCGATCAGTCTACGTAGCTTGAATCCATCCGCGTAGTTCGAAGGGGGTCTATTTATAATGGAAAAAAGATCCTAAACACAACAAGTTATTGTTGATATTGTTTATATTCTTTTTAAATGGATTATTCGAAGAATAAAAATAGTTTTTCTTGATATTCTTGAAAATTTGGTCGATGTTTTAGATTTGTCTACTAATTAATATGACGCATAAATGACGCTTGTCAACTTGGGGTCCCAAAACTACCCCATCGGCACATGTTATAGAAATTAGGATATAGAAATTTTATTAAAATAACGGCGAAAGATATATGTAGAAAAAGATTATTATTATGTCTAGGTTACAATGAGACTGCGGAACACTAGGAATTTAAAAAAGTTAAAATGTAAAATTTTTAAAGGGCCGCACGAGAAAGTGTGGTGGGCTGCGGGTTGCTCACTCTATATTTTTGTTATTAAATTTTTTAATTAAAAAAAAACCACGTTGGGAATCTTTGATTTGATCATTCAAACGTATGCGACAACTCATACTCAACGTTCCCTTCATCATCGAATTATGTGCACTGGTTTAGGATTTATTACAATTTTAACTAAGGCATGGGTTTTTATAAGTTTTGTGTGAAAACCTCCCGGACTCCGGGTAAAGTTCCGTGCGAAAGTAGCGGACCGTAATGTGTTAAGATATCTCCTGACCCTATAGTTTTACTTAAAAGTATTTTACAATATATTTGTAAAAAAAAAGAATGCAATTTGCTATATTTTGACGAGTGATATATATTAATATTTTGACTTTCACCAAAGGTAGTTTTGGAACATTTTTATTCTCTTACTTTTTTTATCAAATTATCCAAAATTTGATTAATAAACAAGGATTAGTTAATTAATAGGTATCTCGTTAAGTATTATTAAATTGCATATTCACAAAGATATCAAAAAACATTTAAAATACACCAAAATAGTCAACCCTCCGATAACGACAACGCTATAGAAAACCATCATATAGAGTTTTTGTAGAAACCCGTGCACTATAGAAGGGAATGTCTCACACACCTGCAGAAAACCGCTCTATAGCAGACAGTGTTATAGGACAGTTTACTGTAACAAATTTTGGCGAAATAAAATTAATTAATTAACTAAAGTTTCTAAGGCAGCACGAAAATGTTATGTTTAAACAATTTAAGATTTAGATGAACAAAAGCATTACATAATTAGAATGATTATCATCTATCGCTGTAAGACATTCCCAATAAGATGGACGTCCACATCATACATTTGCGGGAAAGTCGCACCCAAATGCATCTAACCGTAGTAGATGCAGCTAGAAAAGGACTTATAAAAGGTGAAAATATTTAATTGAAGAAGACTGAAGAACACTATCCATTGACATTGGAGAAAGAGAAGATTTCGTTAGACTAATTTTTTTTTATTTTAATATGAATTCGACAAATATCAAGATAATAAAATATCTATGCACAATTTATTATATTATTCTCCATAAAAGTAAAATAGAATGTTTTCTATATTTTATTGCATTTACATAAATACATATATTGAAATATTACCCATTGGTTTTCTATGGTATTCAGTCATAGTAAAAGCATCCACGCCCAGCCCATTGAGTCATCGTATTGCCCACAACTGTTTAGTATTCCGCAAGATGGCAGAGTTTGGCATGCAAATACGATAATGGATACAAGTTGTTTTTCTCACGCGGCAGACAAGGACCCGAGCCCACTCCTAGACAATGAAGAGTGCTGCCTATCAATCCGACGTCACGTGACTCACGTGCGAGACACGTGGGCGACTTGCCACCACCACCGTTCACAATAGAATTCCATTTGCTAATATGCGAGAGGTCGTCGAATGCGAAAATAATCTGGAACACAATCGAAAAATAATTTATTGGCTCGGCTGCGAGATGGCGAATCAATCAATCGGTGGGAAATGATTGGCTTCCGAAATTCCGCAGACACTCCGCCATCCACTCGACTACAGTATTGATTTCTTGAGATCTTAAAAAATATATATATATAAATAATTGAGATATTTTTTTAGCCATTTAACATTCTGACCCGTTGATCTTAATTATTTGTTTTTAATTAAATTCCGGATATTTCAACACTTGTTCGCTCTACACTCGTTGTCAAAAATCACAGACGCACGCCACTAATTAATGAAGTTCATCGAACAAGAAGACGAATTAATCTTTATTGCAACCTAATGATCTCGAAAAGCACCTTTCTAATTCACACAACAATTACGATGTTACATTAAAATGTTTGAGGGCATTTTTTTTTCTGCACTGAAATGGTTTAATTTACACTGGAGATTTTTTTTCGAGCTCGAAAAATCTAATTTCGGTTAACGATGATTATACACGGCCAACGTATGGAAAATCTATTAAAACGACGTAATTGCATCATTGCGACATAACGTCGGTTTTGTCACCCGAAAAACTGGTAATGTGACATTAAAATTGAATTAATCCCTTTTTTGGGTTCCGTTCTAGTTTCACAATCTAGTCCACGACGTGGCATAGCCTTGAAATATGTCGTTATCTAATTGTTATTCAGTTTGCCTTACATTTTTATAGTCTATTATTCATTTTTATTTGTTTTTTATTTAAATTTTCGACTATTTACAAACTATTGTGTGCATCACGCATTATAATTCACGTAAGCCCAATGATGCAATTTTTAATTTATGTATTGAATTAATGACATAAATAAATTATTGACTAAAAGCTTCATCTTCCCACTCCTAGCGATATATCACCAAATCATCATCATTAAACGTAAAATATCGAGTCTTTTGCCCAATAAATCTGAAAACTTATACGTCATAAATTTTTTCGGTAGTCTGTATACACTGTTCTTGCCTTATTTTCGCTGATCTTTTTGATTGCGGGCGAAATGGGCCGGACGGCAATGTGTTAAAAATCCCAGCTAGAGCGCCAGTGCTCGAATGGCGTTTTTATACTATCGCCAGTTGTAAAATTATCATTTTTATCGGATAAAGCAGAAATATGGGTCGGGTTTATGTGCTTTCTGAGCCATTAGCCCGCTTCGGTATTGCACGGGCGAAAACAATAATGAACGCGACGCGGGAGACTCAATAGATAAGGTTGAGTTTAATTGCCGCATCGAATCTGCTTAATTCAACAAAAACGTATGGTAAATTCTTTTGATTTGCATACAGTTTCACTTTCGATGGATCTATTCTGTATATTAATGGTTGATTTTTTTTAATGTGACGCATATTTTGAAATAATGTATGTTATGACGATGGAAAATTATGCGGAAATATAACAAACAAATGATTTTTATTCTAATTTCAAGTACAGAACACTTCTGATTATCTATTTGCTGATAATTTGTGCATAGATTTAATTGATATATTTAAAAAAAAATACCCAAACTATTCGCGAACACATCCTGAACACACAAAATTAAACTTTTGGTCACAGACAATAGTACTGTTATTAGATAATGCTTCTTTTCGTTCAAATGAAAGCATATTGAAAATAATCGACGTCCTTATACAAATTTAGTTTAACCCATCGCTATTATTAGAGAGCCGTAATAACGTTTTGAAACCCTTTAAGGAGTGCCTCGACTTTGGTACAAAACAAAGTCAGAAACACTAGTATTATTGTGAAGGAAAATTTTAGCAGATGTAGAACGATTAGTATTATTCTAAGGAGCACGAGATAAGTGAAATATGTGAACTTTGTAAATGTCAATAAAGATAATGTTAAATGGTTTGAATGCAATTATGTACTCCGGGTTTTCAACGTATATGCGATATTATTTCCAATCTCAACCAAGAGAGAAAGAGAATGGAGAAAATATCTATCGTATTAGACTACTGTTTTGGACTACATTGACTAATAGGGATTCAAATGTACGGTACAGTGAACCCTGCTATAACGATTCCTGTAAATCGCTGTTATCCACAAAATTCTAATATTTTTAAGGCCAATTTAAATATTTCGTAAATGTCTAATACATTATCGAACGAAATAAAGGTCAATGCTCTTTGGTTGGCAAGGAATTTTGTAAAAAGCAGCGATTTAGAGGAAACCGTATAGGAGGTCTGACTGTATATTTTGTGTTTTCCGTAATCCTATACTATAAACGTTTAATTACTCTTTATTTAATTCGGATTTTACTTGGTGTTACGACGTTTAGGTACATTAAAAATATTCACAATAGAACGAAGTTTAAGCACTAATGTACTCCATTCGTGGCTTAAAGATCAGCTTTAAGTATTTTTAATAAGGTAATAGGAGACCGTGCTAATTTAACCCTTTCCACTCTGTCCACTTTTTTCGAAGCTATGAGCTACTCTCGTTATATTAATTAACCGGTGTCGTGGTTGAACACTTGGGGAAATATTAGTGTGAGAGACTCATTCCCGTCACATCTTTAAAGTCTTTAGAATGCTCATCGAATCTTTATATGAATGAATAGCCCTTTGGAATCTTTCTGTTATACCATTCATCTATCGTAGTCGAATAAATAAATTTAAAGGGAAAATAAATTCATTGTTAAAATAAAAAGGAAACATCAAAAAGACATTATTATTTTTAAATTAAATAAAAAAAACTTGGGTCAAGTTGTGTGCTTAAAAAAGCTTTTGGAGCAAGAGATTAAGGTGACATGAGAGCATGGTGAATAACATATATTGATAACGAATGGGATTATTTAAAATAAAAAGAAAGCATGTATTTGGCTTTTCTAAAAATTACTTCAAATAAATTTCAAGGCCGGAGTAGTTTCTATTTTGTGTGAAAAAACGTTTTTTAGTTGGGAAAAATATGAAAATGTAAAAAGAATTTTTCGCCCAAACCACCAACGTTACACCATCAGCCTCTTTACTTGCCCGACATGACCCCGTTTGATATTTTCCTACTCCCGACGAAGAAAAAATAAACATGAGGGATCTAAACTTAAAACTTACCATACTAAAAATTGCATTCCAGTTTATAATCCAGGCTTATTATGTATATATTGTGTACTTCTTCGAGAATTTAGAATAGTAATTATTAAGTATTAATTGATAGTAATTAATTAGTAAGTAATTATTATTTAATCATAAAATACTTCAATTTTCTAGGTCTTTGACTACCTCAATTCTATCCCAAAATGATGAGAAGTACATAGTTTTTGATGCGTTTCAAGATGCCACAACACATAACTGAATTACGCAAGCTTTTAAACACTTCATTTTGGTAGATTTTGCTTTCGCCAAGTGATCAAGAAATCAAGTTTAGAATTGTTTATGGATGTTTAAATGATAATAAAGTGGCTGTTTAAATGTCGCTTAGACATTGAGCCGCCCCTGTTCGGCAGTGTGGAGAGAGCTGGATCTGAACCACTCCCATACAAGCGGATTGTGGCTGTTGGCTAATTTACATTCGCCGTCTTCTTCGTGATGCGAAGGTTTTTTTCTGTCCTGTTTCAATACAATCATCTCTCAAAATTAAAATGTAAGAGCCGCGGCATGCCGAGTGGGATATCCATTATGCATGTGGCTGGGTTTTTGTATTGGGCACACGTACCCACCAGGTAACTCCTGAGGACCATGTTTGTGTCGGCGACATACCGACCGGGGGCAAAAACGTATGAGAAACGAGTGCCGCGGATTGGACAGCTTTTTGAGCTTAGAAAACTCAGAATCCGCCGAAAAACGGCGGTGTTTGGAATGTCTCGACGATAGAGTCAGTCGCTTCATTATGCAGAGACGATTTTCTCAATTTTTTTACGATATTTTTTTTGTGTTATCGTTTTTATTATTTTGCGCGAAAGTAATGTTCGGCAAAAAAATGTGCGGCTGATGGCCCAACAGGCATTAATTACGTGGGCACACTGCGGCGTGGGATACCTTAATGTCATATTCTCATTCACAAATTAGTTTCAGTCGTGATTATTCTATATGAATAAAGAGCCGCGCTGTGGGTTATGTGTTTCTTAATTCTTAGTTATTCTTAAAAATCCAAAATAACCAAAAAAAAACTTAATTAACACATTGCCTACGGGGCGAATCGCGGTCAAACATCCGCTAGGGCGGGAAGCATTCGCAGAAATTTGGTGCAACGTCGTTTTTTACAAAAAAAATCATAACTATTCTATTAATCCATATATTGAGCCAAAAAATTAACTACTTGAACTTCAGCATTTACTGGATAGTAAATTTGAAAAAAATATATATATTTTATAGCAGGGGTCAAACTTTTTGGACACAGGCCGACTTAAAATTTTCATAAAACATGATTTGAACTTGGACTTTTGAATATTTATATAGAATGTTTGTTTGTTTGAAATTTCAAAAACATTAGCCGTTGGATCACTGGGACAGCCCATAATTTTGATAATCCACAACCGCTGTTTTTATTGTTCCGAATGTTGAAGGACGTCATAAATAAGAGAGAATTACGATATGACACCAGTAAGCATTTATTTTAAGTATTCTACCGATAAGAAAATATTAACCCTTTGTACATGAATGTCGCCTGAGAAGCGGCCGCTTTGAACGGCATGCAACAAATAAATTACGTGTTATTTATAAAATTACTATATTAGGTTTATAATACTCTAATAATTTATTAAATAACACGTGTTGAGGTATTGCGGACTTCAAAAAGCTTCGGGTGCAAAAGGTTAAAATAAAACAAAACATTATAATAGATACAGCAGATCAAAGCGCATAGTATGTTCATTTTGCAGTAAATATTAAACATTAACCAATTTTCTAAACACACTCCTTGTAAAAGAGCCAAAAAATTATTCAAATAAATTGTTTTCTATGCACTTGCCCCATTTGACACTAAAGTAGAATCAGCAATTCTTTTTGTGAATGTTAAAAGTTATATTTTTTTTGGATATTGGTTTAATAATCAATATGAAGTCATTCAACAACAGCTTTATATTTAAAGAAAAAAAAATCATTCAAGTACAATCAACTACAGTTAACCCCCCTATAACGTCAAGATAGGTGCCACGTTATAGGGGGTTAATTTTATTTTTTGATTTGAAGAAGATCAGTGCATCAAACATTTAAATTTTTCTTTTTTTTACATTTTCACTTGTTTACCAGCGCAAATGACTTGACTCGGCGATGAGCGATATCCTTTCTGATTTTGGCTGACGTAATCTTTCCGCAGCTTGCGGGCAGAAAAGATTAACGCGACATTTTATTAGTTAATTTTATACATTTATAAAATATTTTTATGAAAATTATATTTAGCGTTTTAAAATATGTACGTTATAGGAGGGTTTGACGGTATAGAAAAACACTGCCGCAAACGTTATAGGGGGGGGGGACGTTATAGGAATGTACGTTATAGGGGGGCTTACTGTATTTTTTACTTTTTTGGTGGAACGTATTTACCGTGTAGAAAAAGAGTTGAGTTCCATTTTGAAATATAATATAAATACATGTCTTGGTTTATCCAATATGAACTATTTAAAATCTCCCAATCCCAAAAAAATAATAGCATAAAGAACTCATTAAAATTTTTATTCAGATCCCACTCTTCTTTGACCTATGAATAAAATTCAGACTCACCGCATATTGGCGAAATATTTATCTCGGAAAATCTTTAAGAATCTGTTTCGATAAAAGAGTAAAACGACACGGATTCATCTATTTTTTAATTTAGATAACCAATCTTTTATTTGTCTATGAATGTTATCACTTTTTACACGGTTATTAATAGAACATATCTACCGCGTAAAAAAGAGTCGAGTATAATTCATTTCTCGCATTTCAATCGTAAATATTGAAATAAAAACATAGACATATTAAAGACTATGTTTTTATTCAATTAAAGACTCAACAAAATATCGAATATCTGTAAAGGAGACAGTAAATAAGATTACGGTCTTGGAAATATGAGATTAGCAATTTACACTTTATAAAAACATGTTTTATATGTATTGCATCTATTAAAAAGCTTATACGTCTTCAAATTAATTATACTATAAGTTAATTAATATTTATTATTATCAATTTATGAATGAATCTAAGTCTCTATATTTGCAATTAACATCTCTGTAGGAATTGAATTTTCTATTACTACGATAAAGCAATAAATATGAATTCTTAGATATCTCGTCAAAAAACCTCAAGCTTATATAACATTTCTTAACGTTCACTTAAATTGATTGCTTAACATATTTTTTTGACGAAAGCCTTATTGAAAACCCGTTGATAAATTGATTTTTCTAAAGAATCTTTGCTTATAATCAAGATACGGGGCGAATGTATGAAAATTATTGGGTAAATATTCGAATATAACATATTTAGTATTCACAATTTTTCTGATCACCTTGCATCCACTGAGCGTATTTAAATAAGTACAAGAATAAAAGCACACGGAAGGCTGTTCGCCCAGCGGGACTTTGTGTTAACAAAACAATAGCGCCAACTTGAACTTAATAAATGAACCTTGTGTATGCGCCAACATTACCTTTCTTCCATCTGGTCATTCACGTCACAAAAACGACCGAAGAGACAGACCAGTCTCAATTAGCCTACTCGACAAATTGGCCGGTATCATAAATGCGGTCGGACTTTTGCGGTATAAACGCATTATATTACAATATCAATACATAAAAAATAAAATCAGATACTTTGAATACCCGACAAATATTCATAAGAATTCTAAAGCATCAACCACTAAAATCTCCGTTGCACAATTCTACTTCAAATATGTTTTGACTTGACATCGATTCGACGATCCTCTAACGATAATATTCTTCGAGTTCAACCGAGGTTAATTCTAAAATTATGCATGTACGTTCGATTTTTTCCGATGGTTGTTACATCACAACAAGAATCAATTGAAAGCTCTCATCCATCCGAGTGACAATTGAACGGATCGCATCTAATCAGCTACACATGCCGAGACACGTCTGCCATACATGGCGGCAATTATCGCAATTGGAATTGGGCAAGCAAGCATATGGCACCGGTGAGTCAATGGATGGCCTAGGATGCCAAATTTATGTCACTCGAGTCCGGTGACAAGATGACAGTGTCAACGATCCGCCGGCCTCTACATAATCACTTGTGATTTTAATGAATAACCAGTTTCTACTGTACGACTGTCAAACATGGCCGCTTTTTTGCGGCCATCTGTATATAAAAAAAGTCTTAAAATGATCCATTGTCAGGAGCGAGATTGACCATGCGAACCGTGTCTACTGTCTCCATAATATATTTTTTTAGTACTGAAATAACATTGGAGATTTTTGCGATAGCCTGAGAGAGGTCAAATAGACAATATGTAGTATCTTTTTATGTTTTGAATATTTATTAAATTTAAAAAATGAAATTTAGCAAAGTTTATGAGGATAAAAATATAGTGTAATACAAAATTAACTACCAAATAATATACGTATTGCTGTGTATTTTATATAACTGTGTGTAAAAATTAAAAAACCAAGATCTTTAAAGAAACAAAAAATATAATTTTACCCGTTGATTGCTACAATCAGAAAAGAACTTGGATGGATATAAGGTTTTTAGCTCAAAACTATATGGATTCTTGAAGTGAGAGATTTTTGAAAAGTAAAAGATTGCCAAAGAAAGTAATGCTGTTATTTTATAATGCTCCTTTTCGTCCAGATGAAAGTATATTGAAAACAGACGCCGATCTTATGTTTGTAATTTTTTTATGTGTCTTCTGTAATTTAACTCACGGATCGTGGGGTTATTTCTTTAACCGATCCGTCATGTCGATTCAAAAACAACCGAGTCATCCGAAGGGGGTCTTTCGGAGACCCCATTAATTTCAAGACAAGATATTGATGAATTCTTTATTATTATTATTTTTTAAAATGCGAATAAAAATAGTTTTCTAAAAAATGAATTATTCCAAGAAAAAAAATAGTTTTTCATGATACGCTTCATAATTTCGTCGATATTTTGGAATTTTCTACTAATTAATATGACGCGTAAATGACACGCTGCCGACTACCGATGATTTCCAAATTCTCTTGGCATGTGTCACTAGTACGTTTCACTCGCACTTGGTACATCGTACCAGTTTCAAGCGAGAAAAAACATTGCGCATGTGGTAACACTAGCGAGTATTGTTATTTTTATTTTTTTTCGCAATTCCGGACAATAAAGGTCAATGATTTTTTATAATATTTATTGTTTGGACTTTTTCAGACGAATACATATTATTCAAAAAAATATACAAGAAAAATCAATAGCTTGGCACGGCTAAGTTTATAAAACCCATTACCGTACTAGTATCTAAAAAACTCTTTAAATTCTGGAAAAAATGGATGTGCAACCAATAATATTCGTGAAGTCGTGGAAGAAAATTTTACTTAATTTAGAAAAAAGTTAACCACCGAAAAGGCCTAAAGTTAACAAGTCTTCCTTTCCTCGGAGGAAATCAACAGTAACGTTGAGGTGGTTGAACTGTGTACAGAAGGACACTGCATCATTAAAACTTACCGGAAAATAGAGCGATGTGGCGGTAGACCGGATAAAATGGAGAAGGTTGTTGATTGAGGCTCTACGATAGGGCTGTTGCGCCTATGATGATGATGATTGTTGGACTTTAACGAGCCCTAGACAAATGAAATATATGAGCTAATGTTAAAATCTTTGTCTTTGAAAATGCCGATAACGAAAACACTGAGAATTGGCGAGATTAAAATTTATGAAATCCGGATTTTCAAAATATTTTAACGGATATTATTTTATAAGTAATCAACCAAGAGAGAGGAATAAAATAGGAATGCAAGTAAAGAAGAAAATATCAATCGAATTGAACACAATGCGGCATTGATTCGAAAAATTAGAAACGGGTTATTGTAAGAAAACAATAAATTTAACCATGGTAAAATAAATATCTGCTTTAGAAATGTACGTATTATGTATTAAATCAATCTAAATAAAAATAAGAGTTCGAATTATCCGTACGGCCCGTTTCCTCCATTAACCCGGATAATCAGGAGTCTACTGTATTATTCATTGTTTTATTGGATATTTTGCAACTATATTCATTCAGAAATGCAGCTATATTTATTAGGGTGTAGCGGTCACAGGTTGAGAATGTCTGGATAGGCGGATATCAGAATGCAAGTAACGTTACGCAAAGAAATATTTTATATTATTAAGTTTTCTAAAGAAATATATTTCAATGCTGCACTTGTTTATAATATACGACGGTCTGCTTTAACATCCCTCCGCCATTATAAATATTAAATACCGAATTAACTGGATGTTACAGTTAGGTCATTTACCGGTCAGGCGAATTCCTATTAAACATTGGCTAAGTGCATCCCCTTTTGTCTCAAAAAGGTAGGTGCAATATAATGTTTACGATCATCCGCTAGATAACAGAGATTCGTCATATTGTGCAAACTGCACAATAGCGCCCAGAATATCGTAGGCACCCTTGGCCGGATTAGTCAAAAAGCAAAAGCCGTAAAGGACCGCTTCAACGGGACCCAAATTCTGATGGATAAACCTAGAAAGTTTCGTTTTTTAATTGCGAAGAACCGCCCCCTTGACACCAGATAGCTGATCCACGGGTTAAATACCAGTGGATCTCATTCTGGAGAGTCCGGGTTTACCTCTGAAACCCGAGAGTACCGAAGATACCGACCGAGCTGATGTCGCTCGTCGGAAAGAAACACACTCTCTCCGATGCCTCCGAGCGCTGACTGTGATCGCGCCATGGCCGCAAATTGCAGACACTCGAGCTAGAGCTGCAATTTTGTGCAACGTCCTTACGTGGCTGAAGACGTGACCTTCACCATAAGCGGACAAAATATCGGACATCAGTGGCCCGTGCTGCCACAGGAATCTTCGAAATAGACCGACTAGGGGAGTCGGTAAACCAGAAGCAGATTCGACGTCGCTACTTCGACGCAGTGAAACCGACGCGATCGCTATCATCTATAATAATCTTTCTGTCTGTAATTTTAGTGCAAATAAATACAAATCTTATGGAGTCAGATTTATCTATACGGCGGAGCGTATCCCCCACAGGGGTGGGTATGAATTAATATAATACCATTAACAAATACCCTTTGATCTAACATTAATAGTTTCCAATTTTCTTTTTATTTTAATTACATTTTTTTTTTACGATAACAATCAGCAATCGCACCGATAATAGATTCACATAAAATCGTCCAAGAAATGTCATACCGTCGGAGACATTCACGGAACCGGTTGAATGCTGTCGGTGTTTTACGTTCCGCATAAATTTGGTTTCGATCTGTCTTGTCCAGAATGTGTGAGCCCCACACTGAGCGGGTCAAAGGTAAACTGGCATTAAAGCATTCACATTAATATTCAATATACCTTATCCCATCTGAAATCTGCAATATCCCAAACATATTTAATACCCAATAAAAGCCATCAAGGCGACACTCTCGTCGGGAGCTCGCGGCCGTTAGCTAGAGGGAGAGATTTAGAATTTTTATTACTGTAAATCAAAATATTTAATGGCTGTTTAAAGTGCGTTAAATTACCAAATTGTCGACTGCGAACTATTAATTAATTCTAATGCCTCGGCTCATGTATCCCGAATTTACATATTCCAATAAAATTCAATAAAGTGCGCAATAAAGAGGCGTAATCGCTTTGCAGATGCTGCGATCTGCATTGAGGGACTTCTAAAATTTTATCAGCGAATAAATAGTCAAATAAATATATTAAAACATGTATATATTGTATTTAAACTCGACATAACAGTTAATTTAAATAAATTTAAAAGTCTTACCAATATTAGGTAGAATAAAAAAAAACACTATTTCACTGGTAAAAATTTAATATCAATATAATTATCGGGGAGATTAATATGATTTTTTTAAACGCTGTTAGCCTAGCTGCGCCAGTGGGGTTTGATGACTATTTGAGACCCCAAGTTTTTGATTTTTCTCGAATAACACTTTAATATAAATCTTAGATATCACAAACTTTTTGTATTTGTCTAAAAAGTCTAAAGAATTTTACTTGACCGTCTCCGCGGAAGTTTAAGTTTAAGTATCGAGTGTGCTAAAAAAGCAAATGTTTCACTTATCTTTGTTTTCTGAGGATAGTTTGTACTCGTCCAAAACATATTTAATTTAATATACCGATTAGTTTTAAGTATGATTTTACTATGGCCCATAAGGATGAGAGTCTCTGCGATAATTATTTAACGACTCTTTGATATTAACCCTCGATAATAATATTAGTGTCCTTTCTGACTTCAAGCCTTGATAAAAGCTGCATACCATTTCTGCTAAATTCAGTTTTTTGGGATGAATATTTTGTATTTAAGAATAAAATATAATTTATTAGAATAAACAAGAATTATATGACGAATTTCATTGCTAAATATTATTAAATTGTATGACTCAATAATACACATTCCACAAAAATATTCAAGAATTTGGTCATAAAGCTGTACACTGTATAATGCGCCATTAAATGAAGGAAATATTCATAATTTTATATCCACATAATAAAGTATTATATTGCAACCGTCATATAAATTTAAAGAAGATAATATATCGTCGTGCGATTTAATGCAGGTCGCTATTTGATAGAGTTTATTAAAAGAGAACCGCGCAAACTTCTGATCCGATAATAAATTACGATTTTTATATTGTGCTGTTTTATAAATTATATTTTATCTCCGATCCCATGTCCGTTTGATCAATAAAAAAATGTTATTAATTCACTCGTCGCATGTAAGCGTGTTTAAAAATATATAGATCGCATTAAATTTACGGATAAAGTGCAATGTCGTATGTCAAAGTATACATTTATAGCTCAGAGTATTTTATGGTCGATGCCTTTTTATAAAACCACGCTGGGGAATGACCCGCAGGAGGAGGAATGCAGGATCATCGCAAATCATTGTTCAATAAATAAAAACACATATTTTGCAATAGAACCAGCTTTTCAATGCTGCTATAGTAAATCAAAATTTTCCATATATGTCTAAATACTGATTATAAACGTTGGATTGCTGAATTGAATTTGTTTGTTTCGAATAAAAATTCCAATTTTCATTTTCAGCAGTGGAATTTTTATGCTCAATAAATATTTCGGATAAACCGTTCATTTGTGATCGTATAGTGAATGCAGAGGTAATGTTGGGTGCCGCAAAGAGACCCCGCAGGTCTGTGTCTTCTCCCACGTCTTCGCCAAATGTAATGCCATAAAAATGCGGATGCATCACATAAATATCGGTAATGTCGTGTTGCCAGAAAACGTATTGGTACTTAGATTTTAACTGAACACAATCTGATCTGTGTATCTGTCCGTGGTGCTCTGATCCTCGCGTTTAATGTTGCATCAATAAAATTCGTACGAGTTTTAAACATGAGTGACCGTTTTGAAATAATTGTAAATCATCATATTTTATATTGAAAGTATAGTATTAATATAAATATCCTAATTCATCTTTTCTTAAATAACTTAAAATAAGAAAAGAAACCAATAATTTCTTGTTAAATGCGGTTATGAAGTACCTAAAGATTAAACATTGTTATAACAGGAAAATCTGCCCAAAAATTTCAGGGATTGAATCAATATATTAATCTAACATTAAATTCAATTGAAAAGTTTTTATTTTTTTTAACTTAACTGTACTATTTTAATGTACAAATAATAAATTGAAAATGATTTAATTCATTTAATGTGAAAACTATCTTATATGTATGTATGAACGTCATTATGTTATATTAATATATTTAAATTTAAACCAAAAAAAAAATTGTCATCATTTTAAATAATATGAACATGCATATCCTATATTGGCGATGGTTAACCTTTTAAGTTCGGTTTTCAATATTCGGAAAACTAATTCGTACACTTTAAGCACAAGTAGGGACCTCAAAATAATATCATCTGGCGGTTTCTTTTATTACTTTTATTTATTACCATCGAGAATAAGATCTTACTAAAGAAGACACAAAGTAAGATTGTGAATAAAGGCATCGCTTAATTTCAGAAAAAGTTAATTCGTAATTAGGTTTAGGTCTTGGAACTGATTTTTATTTTTTCATCATTTATTATCAGTAAAAAAAAAAATTTTCTACAAAATACTTCTGATTTTTTTTTCTCGGCTCTGCCACTTCATATTATTGAACATTAGCTATAGATTGAATCATCTTCTATAAAAATACAGAAAAATCTTGGTTATAAAGGAATTTTAGCAGCTATTAAATTTACTAGATATGCTACAATTGATTTTAAATCATTTTATTAATTGAATCCTGCCTTTGCAAGATTCTATAAACAATTTTTACAAATATCGCATTTTTCTTACCTCATTAAATGTATTACCTATATATTTTCTTTCTATTTCCTGGGGGCTATTTTATCTTTTCGCGTCTTGTGTTAAAATATAATAATTATTATAAGAGAATATGAAAAAGAATGTTAAATAAAAAAAAAAAATATTATAAATACCTCTTCCGCCTAGTTACCGTTCCTTTCGAGAGTCTGGAAGGTCCATATACTCAGCGAGTAAGTATCCTGTGGCTGGTAAATGATGATAATGATATTGATAAGGATATAATACAATCATAAATAATAGTTTAAAAAAAATAGTTTAGGACAATAAATATAAGGTGTATCCTTAGAACTTAATAATCCTATCAAAGTTGTTGGCGAGTTCTAGAAATTTCCAATTCCACAGTCAATTATCTAGTAGCATTTCACATGATTCGAAAAATCTGATAAAATGATTTTAAGGCGCTTTATAAATTATCCAATGATAACAAAAATCAGCACGGTTTTTCTTTGTTGCCAAGTCTCTAAAAAAACGGAATAAACAGGCAGTTAACTGGAGATATAGAAAGCAATGTTATTATCTAAATTATTTTTTATTAAGTTTGTAAAATATTAAGAAATAAAGATATTTCTACTGTTTAACAAAATGTACATCTAAAATTACGTATGATATTCTGTTTTTTCTTAGCTATAGATCTTCATCCCTTAATCTCTAGTGTTTGCATCAAGGATTTAATTAAGGTCGAAACTATCAACTATGCAAGTCTATATTTTTTTCCAATTTTTTAAATGTCTTAATAAATTATTGATTTTATTTACATTATGTTTCTGGGTCACACACCTCTCTTTTCAGCATCTGTATACAAAATCCCATTGTTCTGATTTTTTCGTCATACATAAAATGCAAAGGGCCGTGGGTTTGGCCCGGTTGCGCCCGTGGCGATTAACAAATCATGCAACAGGTGATTCATATCCGGAGATGATCTCGACAAACGCCATGTGGAAGTTTGATAACACCCACGGTCACACTTTGTCATACGGCGCATTGATAAATTGCATTTAATAAACAATAAAATACACAATGCGGCCCATACACCGCCGGTGTGCGGGGACCCTAAGGAGGCGTTCTTTGTGCGATCGCGTCCTATAAATCCATGGGAGGTTTTAATAAATTGTTTGTGAAATCACTCGATGCTGCAACTTCATAAATAACAATTATTTAAGGGGCAGCCACCTATCGGGGGGCAAGGGGTCACATTAATAACACTTTGGAGACCCCCGAATGGAAAATAATCAAATTTTTACATCGCCGCCGACAAAAAATTAATCGCGCGTTTTCACATTCATCCTCGCCGTAATCATTTCACGAAATTGATTTATCTCAGCGAGTTTGCATCGCCGAAAAATAGGTAGTACTACTTGGATTTTATTCAATTTGAATCTATTTATTTATATATATTGTGATTGAAATTAAAATCGATATCGAATTATTTGATAACTACCATATAAATGTACATATGTCCATCAGAAATCGAAGATAAAATTTCTGTTGGTCCCTCGCACGATAGCGCAGTGATCGTAAACTATCGTTATAAATTCATTCAGTTAATAATCTAATCAAATAATTTAATATCAGCTGAAGAAATATCTATAATATCTTCTTGTCATGTACAAATCGCTCAAATAATAAAGCAATTTACTTTATTTATTTATCAGCTGGTTGCGTTACCCTGATGATGATTATCGAGTACGAGAAGGAGCGAGCGGTCTGGAGCTAGCAGCCGCCAATTTTAGGGGCGTGTTGTTGGTTTTGGTAAACGTGCACCGTTGGTTTCCATCACATGAGCTGGTAGGCCATTACGCAGCAAGCCCGACCGGCAAGCTCCGTGTGTAAATTGCTTCAAGATAAACACAAGATTCCGATCAGCGAGATGTGGGCCAGCTCGATAACAACCCGTTTTTTGAGAAAACTTCGACACGGATCGCTAGTAGCTCCCGGATCGTCACAGGAGACGGACGATGGCCTAGCGTTTATATTTATATCCACGATTAATTTTGATACTAAATAAATAAAAAATCGCTCAAAATAAATAAAACAGAAAAGATCAACTAACTATATAGGCTGACTCAAGCTTAATTTGGACGAATAAATTTTTAAGCAATTAAATAAAGACCAGAACGTGTTTTACGTATGCAACCGGTGTTATGGCTTATAGGTAACATGCATATTTATTTTCATAAAGACAATGCGTGATTGGCAATACAGAATAACCAGGTCGCCAATCACGCATAAAAAACATAATAATAACGTGGAAATAATAACATATATAACAAGGCGATATTTAATATCAAATATATCTACATATTCTGCCAAGTGTTTGAGCTCAGATTTGGCGGAAGAAAAAGCACACGCGAACGAGCTCGATGGTAGTGAGGTGGCGCCCATAAGGGTTAATTAAGTAACAGTACAAGGGTTATGTGTTGCGCCAACCAACAGCTTGAAGAAGTGCTTTGCCAAGTAAATCGACTTTCTTTTCTCGAGGGTTATATACCCCAGGCAGCCCTGTACCCATGCTCTGGGGTATAAACTTGGGTAGAATCCAAACTTCCTCATATAAGAAATATCTAAGAATTTTTTTCTGTATCTTCTCTAATCTGAGGGTATTCGAGGCGTCATAAGTCGCCCATATAATGGAACCTGATTCAAGCAAGCTCCGAACCAATGTATCATATAGTACTCACATGACTGAGATGCTACGTATGTGATGAGAATTTCTCGGGACGAAGCCCAACATATATTTCGATAATGCAAGTTAACGGCGACTGAGCTAAGTTATAGTCGAATAGGTGTCCGACGAAAGCTATGAATTGATACTTGGGGGAATATTAGTGTGAAAAACTCATTCCCCTTGCATCTTCAGAGTCTTTAGAATCTTTATCGAATCTTTATAGATATGAATGGCGCTCTGGAATCTTTATGTTATGCCATTTATCCATTGTAGTCAATATAAATAAATAAATATGACGACGATGAAAAACAATCTTGCTGTTTCCCGAAAAATGAAACTTCACAGATAAGTCAAATAAACATTTATAATGTAAATAATTCTTAAATTAAAAGAAATAGAACTTTAGATCCATCTGTTACATTTATCGTATATTTAGTGGAAAACATCCGAAAAATTTAAACGTGGTATCTTATTTACTGTATCGTGTTTTTTCAGGATACAACAAGATTGCTTTTCAGCGTCGATATGTTTATCAGTAAAAAAAATGCTTTATGGGAAATTTTTAATTAAATTCTGTCCTACTATACATTTCTGAATTTGTTTGAAGATTTAATCGAAATTACTTCCGTTGTAATAAAAAAATTATATATTTCTTTAATAGCTCTCCTAATAAATTATATTTAATTTTATTAAAATATATTTCTAAAGGGTAAGTATAATTTTAAAGAAACATTAATTTTAAAAAAATATTTAATATACATAAATTTGAATTTTATCAAAATTTAATCAACATTACAGTTAAACCCCCACTAACACTAAAATTGGGACCGTGTACAGTTGAACCCCCACTATAACTAAAATCGGGACCGTGTAATTTGGAGTGGTGTAATTGGGGGAGTGAAGCCGTCCGGCTGTGTGCGTATAGCCTGGCACTTGTTGAATACACAGACGCTAGCCAACGTTTGACTGTATGTGAATGCGACCGCACAATTGGGGGATTTGCAGCGAATATTTCAACTCAGCGCGTAATTCGGAGTAGTGTAATTGGGGATTCTACTGTATTAACAATTGAACCTCCCACCTCTCTGTGAAAGCTGTGTCAAACTATAGAGAAAATATTGATTCAATATCAAAACAAAAATGGTCAATCAGAATATGCTTTTGTTTCCATTCCGACCATTACTTTTGAAAACACATACTGCTATAGTTTATGTTGCATTAAAGGGTGGTGCTTATATATATAACTATAATTAGTAAAACTAAATATATTTATAATATAACTATATTTGTAAAACTAAATATATTTATATATAACTATATTTAGTAAAAGTAACTAAACTTATTTTTGTAAAACTAAAAATAGTTATAATATATACAAACGTATAATAAAATAAAAGCTTTTTCGTACTGGAGCTCCCGAGCTTTTTGGAATTAATTTGACTTAACACGTTCCGGTCCGCTGGATTCCGCCCCGAGATTTGCGTTGGGCCGGGCGATTTCGCGAAAAAAATAGCAAAAGTTAAGTACTTCAGTTAAATCAATATAACTCTGATACCATTTAAGTTACGTCTATGTAAAAAAATAATAGTTCAAAACTTCTCAGAGTGTGGTCTGCGTATTCGTGTACTGTAATAATAACACTCCGTAAACATCAGCGCCAACGAGGACCCGAAAACGCGTCCCCCGTACTTCTACGTTGGCCCGCGAGGACGCGTTTTCGAGTCCTCTTGACCGCAATGTGTTAAGAATAAAAACACTAATTATTTCACAGCTTTTTTTTATTCTTTTCGCTGATATACATAGGTTTAACATTTTTTACTGAATTTCTCTTACTCCCAAAATATTTTTTTTTTAAATTTACCGCTTTTTTAAATATTTTTTTGATATTTGAAATATTATTATTTTAACCTAGCCATGCCGATTGGGTATGGGGTAAATCACCAAAAACCAAAGGTTTTTGATTTTTTTGAATTACTCTTTTAATATAAATCATACATGTCACAAACTTTTTTATTTGTCAAAAAAAGTTTAAAAAAATAAGAATTATAAATAATCATTGTCCTTTATAGTCTGCAATTGCGAAAAAAACAAAAACAACAATATTCGATGTTGCCACGTTTTTTCTCGCTCGCATTCGGTACGATGTGTGGAATGTGAGTGAAACCTAAGAATGATGACGATCGACGAAATTATGAAGCATATCATAATATAATATAATAACTATTTTTATTCGTAGAATAATCCACTTTTTATATAAATATCAAGACGAGAGGTTATGAAGAATTCAGATTGGTGAACCTTTCGCGGCAATGATAACATAAAAATTCAACCCTCCTATAGCGCCGAGATAAGGCCCACGCTTTGAAAACTCCAAGGTACTAGGTACACGTATAATACTCGGAGTTAGGTTATTTTACTTGAATTTTGGGAATTGAAAGAAACATTTTTGCTTTCGCATATTTTATATTACTTTACACTTCGTTGCCAATAAGTTATCGACTATCAAACAAGACAAAAAGAGATACTGACTATAAATAATTACCAAATAAACAACGTAAAAACTTATTTAAATTCTGTAAAGCTGAATAAATTTAAACATCAGAAAAACTCTTTTAGATATTGTCTGAGAAAATAAAGTTTAGTAAGCGATATCTTTTTATTAAAATTTTAAAATGTTCTTCCTTTGGGAGCATGGCCTAGCTAAAAGATCTATGTTTAAGCTAATAGATTCTATGGCTTGCGTGTAATTTATAAATATTTCGGTGACATAGTTCATCCGTTTCTATGCCAAATTTAAGAAACACGCATTAATGTCTTCATATTGTAATAGCACATTTGAAAAATACTATCCATTATCCGCACGATCGCAAATTCCGAAAATATTTTCGAATTCGTGTGATCCGCGAATTCCGACGCCACTCCAGAAATGATCAACATTTTTCATGCGGCGCATTATTCGCGATACGATGATTTTTTTTCCAGTCGATCGTCACGCCCGACCGCACGACGGCAACCAAGCTCCCAATTACGCCGATAGCCAAAAACGATCGAAAGTTTTTGATCATTAAACAGATTGAAGTTTAACGATAAAAAATGATACAAAAAGTGATCCTTGACATACAATGATATGTGTGTGCGTTTTTTTTTGTCGTTGTCCAAGCGAGTCGCCATCAGTGTGGTCCGCGCCTATTCTTCGCCGATGGAATTCTGAAGATATGCGTGGCTTCGAGCTACGGTCATTATGACACTTATCAAATAAAATAAATATCACTCATTTAGATTTAATCGGCGACTTAACTCTTGGAGAAGACAGTCCGCGCCTTTGTGCCGCTCGTGGAGTGCGTCTCGATAATACTGAAATATTATATGGAAATAGTTAAGACGTTCTCAAAAGGCCGATGCTTATCGCTCACAAAACGCTCGTTTCGTAATAAATTTTAGGCACTGTTCACGTGTATGGCAAATTCTTGTAGAGGATCTCTACACGGAAGCTTAACAGCGTGTGTTCAACGGTACGTGGTCTTTCTTTGAAATATTAAAATTCTCATTCGAAAATAGTAGCCGAAAATACTACTATTTATTATAGTTTTGTGACCTATGCCATAGTCAATAAGATACAGCATTTCAATATTCACAGATAACTCAATCCAATAAAGGTAAATGAAAAGCTCAGGTATTTGAAATAACAACTTATTTAATTTAATTATGATTACGTCACGAATTTTTTATCACAATTAGATGTATGTTGATCAAATCGCAAAAATCACCGGTCACCATCGATTTTTTGCAGAATTTAAGCCATTGAATGATACGTCTCGGCGTCTTAAACACACTGATTTGAAGAAGAAAAAACCTAAAAGTCATAAAGGGAGCTCTAAACGCGCCAGTTCAACAGTCCATTGATTCGAGGCTCGCAGAACCAGTAGTCCATAATTTCAATGCTCGCTTTTTACCATCACGTATCAAATTGGATTGTTAGCTTTGTGAGCTAAGAGCTGCCCGGCCAGTATCCGACTGAATGAACCGCCGTGGCATACACACAATGAGCGCTCTAGCAGCAGTGTTTAACAGTGGCCTCGCCGATTACCACCGTGGCCCACAGAGCGCGCCAGCATCATTAGGGACAATGACGCGCGCAGACTTGTTGCGTTTGAACAGTAACTCATTATTTTCACATTTCGGGTGATTACGATTTGAGTACGGTGCTCAAACATGTGTTTATGGCGGGGACGCTCAAACCATTTTTGCCATACACGCCTATTATACGACCACTCGTAAATGAGTGTGCCAAATCGTCGAATAAGTGCGGATGCGAAATTCGTAGTTGTGGTGTCACGAGTTATGGAAAAATAGCGATCATAGCACACCCCAACATCCTGGCTACGGTGAGTCTAAATGTAGACTACATCGTGGCAATCATCGCATCTAAGGACTCTTTGGAAATACAGGCGACCTACACCTAAGAAGGCATGGGTTATATGGTAAGGGAGAAGAATCTCGCTCCGACCTGGCCGGCGTAAATCACAAAAGCCCTGTAAGCAGGGATAGGAGACAAGGTCCTGGTAAAAGATGGGGCCAGGGGACCGCCTCACTACATCGAACATAGAGCTTCTCTCTAAGAACAAAACTCCGGGCACTCCCAAAGAAATGATCCGATGAGTGTTCATGGGGAGTCACAAAACTCGCAAGTCGGGTCATCCCGGAGGCCCAGCCGATGAAGATTGGCGTTAAAGGAACCATGTCTCGTGACAAGCTGGGACACGTAGTGGTCAGTTATTTAATATATAATTAAAAACTAAGATAATGCAATCCTAGAAAAGATAATGCGGCAAAAGAATGTTACAAAAACAAAGAAGCAAGTGACAACAAATGCCGATCATCATTGTATCTGCTGTTGAACTGAACAAGTAGCTGGTACTCTTTCACATACCATTACTAGAGAACCTTTGTATTGTTAGAAGAAATTTCAAGATGTTTGATTAAATGATTGCAGATTCTTTATTATTTCTATGGCCACTAATTTCTTTTTTTTTTACATTTCTTTTTTACATTGCATCAACTCTTTCGACAATGACAATTATTTTATTTAACCTAGCCATGCCGATGGGTCTATTGAGTATAAATCCAGCATGTCACTTTTTGTATTGGTCTAAAAACGTCTAGAGAATAAATAGTATTAATAATTATTGTCTGCAATTGCGAAAAAAATAAAAACAACAATATTCGCTTCTGTTGTCACGGGCGCGATATATTTTCTCGCTTGCAAGCGGTACGATGTGCCAAGTGCGAGTAAAACGTACGGATAACACGAGAGATGAGACATCGCCGAGAGCGTTGTCATTTACGCGTCATATTGAGTAATTAAAAATCAAAAATATCGATAAAATTATTATGTATATCATGAATAACCATTTTTATTCTTAGAATAATACATTTTTAAAAAAATGTCAAAATCTTTTCGATATCTTGATTCGAAATGGTTTGGGTTGTCTTCTTACATAACAACGAGTCTTAACGCTATTTTTAAATCCTATTGTATGTCTCTTTAGATTCTGGAAGGCAGTAGTGGGAGTTACAACTTCCTCCATGGTAATCTATGACACGTTTCTATAGGTATAGGGAATAACCCATTTTTAAAAGGGTCTCGAAGAGACCTCAAGATGAAGAATTTATCAATACCTGTGTAAATGATAAAATTCTCGGCGATATCTCGCCGCCGACTGAGTTTTCGCGGCACGTATTATTCGTACGTTTTACTTGCACTTGGCACATCGTATGCGAGCGAGAAAAAACATCGCGCCCGTAGCAACGGAAGCAAATATTGATTTTTATTAGCAATTACGAACTATAAACGTCAATGATTATACTATTTATTCTTTAGACAAATACAAAAAAAATGTGGTATGTAGGATTTATATTAAAAGAATTATTTGCGAAAACTCAAAAACTTGGGGTCCTAATCGACACGGGTAGAGTAGTATAACAAATACGTTGAGAAGCGAGATCTTTCGAATCAACATATAATAAAACTTTTAAATATTTAAAGAGTATAATATTTTATATTTATAAAAAATAGAATATTAAATAAATATGAATTTATTTTTACTGAAAGTTTTTAAAAATAATTTACTAAAATTCCAATTTCATTACTTAAAACTACTACTATTACTGTTATAAAATATATTTAAAAAAATTATACTGAACGGAATATTAATTGAATGTAATGAAAATGACCTAAATTCACCAGAGGAAGATTGATGAGAATTACCTCTTATTTTTTCATATTAATATCTGCTTTTGGATTGACATTTTTGGAATCTTATTTCATCACATCAAATAAAATTGCTTACATGCAAATGACGGTAAAATTAAATCATATACAAATATGTTTTTTAAGCTGAAAAATATATATTCTTTTTTTATGTTTTTATTAAAATAAAAAAATATACAAACTTAATTTGCGTTAATATAATATAAATTAATACATCTGTATAATATAATATGATGTTATATAACAAAACATAGAGCCGTATTCGTACGCCTTCCCGCTGTGTTTCCAAAAGTTAAGACTTCGACCACAGATGACAACGTTGTAACACTCCAGCGGACAACAGTACCCACACAACAGTTTGCAACATGGACCCGGTGTTAACAACTAGTCGACTTTGAGATAATCAGGCCTCATTAGCCGGGACTAATCTCCATGGGTCCAGGTGACCCAGCTCCCGTTTGGCGACATCTAGCTACAAGGCAATTATCTCCTCTCGGCCTCCGCTAACAAAACCCCATTAACATAGCCGGTCTCGCTGTTCAATTGGGTTAATTGGACCTTTATTGTCGCATTTGTAACTACACGGGTTGCTACAATCGTTCTGGTGTTTCGATAAGTGAGAAGCAATCGATAGGTTACCATAAAAATGCAACCCGATTCATCGAGATGCATTAAAAAAATAAACAATAATTTAAATATACGACGTATTCGATAAATTATTTCATTTAAATGCATTGCGAGTGGATGCAGGCCGAGGGGGCAGCTGGTTTTCCAGCCAATGCAATTATACAGATCCAACGTTGTTTTACTCCAAATTGAATAACATGGTAATAACAGTGGTTTCACTTAACGTGAAGTGGTTTTAAAAGCTGTCTCGCGAGAGGAGCCTTCCTGTCAGCAGACCTCTCATTTTTCCTCGGGACCTTAACATGTTAATCATTTTTTGTGAGGGCCCCGTCAGCGCCGAGGTCCGTGGGTAGCCCGGGAATGGACTTTGTTATTATCATATTGTTTGCTCATTGTGTATACCGACGTAAAGAGCATGGGTACCAAGCCCACAGAGGGCAGAAAACTCCGCTTTTAATCATAATTGGATTATTCTGCACAAATATAAAACGAGTTCATGGTTCATTTTAATACGGGTACAACAAAAGATGTTCAATCTCTGTCCCCTTGAGCATAGTACCGTATTGCAGAATGTTACACCGGAGCACTCCGGCTTTATCGAATCATCTGCAAAGCATTTACTTGTAGAACTTGTGGTTAACGAGAAGAATTTACATTTTACTCCATTACAAATGAGAGTCACCCACGCGATCCTCAAAACAAACAACCCATCACACCGGCCATTATTTCTGCAAACAGCTCTGACTGACTTTCATGATTCAATTTGCAGTTCAAGCACATCATGCAGAGATCTTCATCTTGCAAGCTATAACGCAGGGTTGATACTTCTGTATATAAAAATTTAATCTATTCCGTTGCTCAATTTCTTCTGTACATGTATAGTCAGAGTTCGTTACGATTTTCCGCCTAGTCATCTCTGCGGCGAGAGTTGCAATCTCATGTGGTGGAATGACAACCTTATGAATCACCAGAACTAATCAATTATTCAATAATGTAAATAAATACAAACAAACAAATAGAAGTCTAAACGGTTAGTCAATAAGTGACAGATCAATTTGAATTGGACAACTCGTATTATCTTTTGCAGCATGTTACGAAATATTTTTGTTGGTGTGCCTTTGTATGGAATAATGTAATCTAAATATTATTTTTTTACATTCTTGCATATGTTAAAGTTATAAATATGTATATGAATAATTATCTGTAATTAGTTACTGTACTAAAAAAAAATTGTCACTAAAAAATCAATACATGGAGAGTTTTTCACTAAATATTCCGAGCTTATATTTAGGATAGTTTTTATTTGGCAGCGATTCTTTATTATTGTAACTTGTTGAATATTATATAAAATACACTTCTTTAATAAATATAGTTTGATTAAATATCAGCGAATAATAAATATATTTCCCTGAACAAGCTTAATGATAAAGTATAAAAAATATATGCTGGGACGTTGTGATTTATCATTTATCTTAAACTTTTTACACATTCACTCCATAAAATTGACAATTTATATATATTTTTTATTATTAAAACGAAACATAATGTTACTAAGCAACATTATATTAAAATATTTAAAATTCTTGATTATTAATGGTTTTTCATATTGATAACTTTTGGTAAACCTCTATAGGCAATGGTAAAATATACAGTCAACCCTCCTATAGCGCCGAGATAGAGACTACGATATAAAAACTCACCCTATAGAAGATATATATTGTAAATTTAACGATATCAATTTAAAAAATATTTTTTTTAGTTTTATATAGTCAAATACTTTAGCTTAACAATTCTGCATTTAATATTTCCCACCCCATGGGCCAGACGTATTGGCCCAAAAGATTTTTTAGCAAAAAAACTTCAACCATCTTTTAATATTTAATTTAAAAAAATTAAATGTCTTTTTTTAAATCGGATATCAGATCAATCCCATATATGCGTCTTATTCATTTTGCCAATGAATATCTCTTTTAACCGATCCGACACGGCGGCTGAAACCAACCGCGTCATCCGAAGGGGGTCTAATTATAATGGAAAATAAAGCCTAAGCATTTCCAGTCATGATATTGATGAATTCTTCATCATAATAGTTATATATAGAATAAAAATAGTTATACGTGATATGCTTCATAATTTGGTTGATATTTTGTATTTTTCTACTAATCAAAATGACGCGTAAATGACACGCACACTCGACGAAGTCCCACCGCAAATTGAGGACACGCCACCCACTACCGCGACCGCCGAATTCTCGCGGCACGTCAACTAGTACGTTTCACTCGCACTTGGCATATCATATCAAATGCGAACGAGAAGAATCATCGCGACCATTGCAACAGAAGCCAATATTATGGTTTTTAATTGCGGATAATAAATGTTAATGATTATTTATAATATTTAGACTTTTTAGACAAAGTTTTCATTTGTTTAAGAAAATTTTCACTGTAACTTTGGAAAAATGAATTCTTGCTTTTACAGAATAAAAAAATATTTGTAAACATTTGTTGACTAATATAATTTAGGGTTTTTTAATTTTGAACAAATGAACTCGAATCAACGCAGTTGATATCATATTAATTATTTTGTATTAAAGAAATTACCAAAAACTGTAATGAAATCGATTATTACTCGATTAAATTGTAAATATCTTAACACGATGTGTTTTTACAAAACATTCAATATAATGACTTTATCAAAAATTTTATATGTATTAATTTTAAATTACTATATTTATCTGATACACGATGTACGCGGAGAGTAAATCTGCCACCGTATCGCGAGCGAGCTACATAACAAATTTGTGTTGTACAAGCATTGGGTGTATCCGATGTCAATCAAAGCGGGTTTTTCTAAAGAAGCTACCAAATAATGCATAAAACATTAGATGCTTCATGACGTGAAGAAGTGCTCGCTGAGGCCGACTGCGCCCAACAGAAGTCGAGCACGCTCGACTACATCGCCGACATGGATTTTTTCGAGCGGTGGAATCCTTTGATCATCCTCCTACTCGACGACTCCATATTTATTTAAAAAAACCTTAGACCCGACTCTCCACGTCAAATCACTTACAAAGTCTCAATCCAACCGTTTGACCGTCATCGATGCAAATCGTCCAAAAGTGTCCCGGCGCGGTGGCTCATTAATCTTACGAGTTCTTTAAATTCCACTCACAATTCCGTGGACGATGTTGCGGGTGGTCATCCTCTTTACCCCGGGGAATCTCGTAAAGAATTTTTGAATAATTTATAATCACATACAAGAATTTAATAATAATTGTGTGTAATAACATTACTTATTGATGGATCAACATGAAAGTATGTTGTTATACATTCTTGTTTGTTGTGATCCTTGATTATTGTTAACTCGGCATCGCTATGGGATCTGTCACTCATCTCGCAGACTCAATTCCAGCCGCTGACCACCTTTCTCGGCGGCGTTTCCAGAATTTCTGAATGAATCAGCGGCGTGTATACGCATAATGAAATTAAAACGTGGCATACGTAGAAGGTTGTGTGGTTATTATAATGTTGTCTGACCGGAATGATGGATTGCAGGTACAAATTACACACGAGGTGATGAATGCCAGAGTCGACAGCGTGCACACGCGGCCATTACCGATTCCACGTGGACGCAGCATCCTCCAGATTAATTGGCGAGTCGTGTGTGTCGCGTGGGACATGGTGATTGAACCAGGGGTGGATGAGAATATGAAGTATCCAAAAAAAATACTTAACAAATAAAAAAACACACATATCCTTCGATCTACACGGTACATATGTACCAACAAATCATTGTGTCAAAATTAACAATTATTAAGTAAAGCGAAAAGAAATGACATTTTTATGGCGATCTTTTTAAAGCTATATTAATAATCTTTCTGATGTAACATTTTTTTTATTTTTATTATAGTAAATAATGCATCGGCCGGAGATTGAAGAAACACATTTGTGGTATTTTATGCAGTTTTTATTCGATAAAGGATTGAAATCAAATTAACCTATCCAGACCATCATCGATATTTATGAAGACATAATGAATTCTCGACAGTGCTGTAAATGTAAAACCATTTATATCTATTAAAGTTCAAAAGTAATTGAAAGGACAAACCAAAATCAGTGAGACCTGGGTCCTATGTGCGTAAAACACGGTAATTTTCTATGGTTAACAGTGAAGGATAAATTTAAAAACATGGAAAAAAGTAATGGCGGTCTTAGAACAACGAATAACCATCATTGTATCGTTACTGTTTAGAAATAAAACCGAATTTCACACGAAAGAGTTATTAAACATACTGCCAATTCTATCAAGGAAGATCTTAGATAATAACGTAAAATATTTAAAATAATAATATCATTAGTTTTTTTTTTATTAAACCTTTTTTCGCAATTAGAAAAATGATATTACTTTTCGTCTTACCTAATTTATTAAAATTAGGAAGGCAGGGATTGTATTTTTTAACCAAATATATAATTTATTAGCACTAATTATAATATTTATGATGCTATTGTAAAGCGTATTGTGCAATAGTAATTTTGCACAGGAATGATTTCTTTAATATTAATATATACACATTCCTCGATGTACACGGTTTCTATTTTGTAATATTTTTTTAAAACAACTTTAATAAAATCTTCGTGTAGATTTCATCGATGTGATAGGGCTGATAATGAACATATTTATTTATTATTATTTTTATAAACCCAGTATGAACTGCACAGACCTCCAAGCGGCGAGACCTCCCCCCCCAAGTTGCCCCCCCTGCATCCATCCAATACACGACGCTGAAAGCACTGGCGAGCAACCAGCGCTCTTGCTCTGCACCTTGTGACGTAAAACTAAATTTAATTATATTTTCATATTAAACAATATATTAATATAATATATAAATTCATAAATCTATAGTCATTCTCGATCGTTGTTTATTTTAATATATTAGGAAAATAATAACTATATAGTCAATGTTTGAGTTTTATAAAAGTTACGGGTTTACGGGTATTATTAATATAATTTCGCTTTTCTTGTGGTGTTTCGTTAATAAGTTTCACGTCAGGCTCCAAGGATATATTAAAAAGCACATGTTGAGCTTAATCTCTTTGATTTTTAATATATTTTCAGTCTATTTTTTCGTATTTCTTCATTGATTTTCATATTCATTGTTGAGCTAGTAAGGTATCGCTATTATCACTTCCCGAAAAATTTATGTGATTATGAACTGATTATGACTGATGAAGTGGATACTGAAAAACGACACGATGTTTCTTTGACACAACGTCTACAATGTATTTTTTATTTTTAATATTTGAGGTACATAGATAGATGTTAATCTTCGTTGCTTGGTTATGCTGTGTTGCTATTTGCTGTCAAATAAACTAATAAATAAAGTTAGAAACCTTGATGCAGCCAAGCAGGCTTCCACTCGAGCAGATAGAACTCTTCAGCCACCCCTCGCTCCTCATCCAAAGTCAATTTCCAGTGTACACACAGCGGCTGACGTCTCTCGCTGATCCCACAACGAACAACATATTCATTCCACATGCCCCCAACATCCAATTTCCATATTCATCCGCCTTGATAAATGGCAGAGCGGCTCTCCGAATAGATCATGATCGCAAATGCGAGCTGCGAGTGTTTTGTAACTGTTTGTACACACATCGATCGTGATTGATTGATCATTTGCAATACGTATTGTTGTTATCGGCGACAGAACAATTATTGCTGCGTGCCGTCGAGAAGTTGGCATCGCAGACAATTGAGATTTTGATCTTGCACATAATTCAAAAAATTCCATATAAATCACCGGATTGCCCACAAAAATTACGTTGCCATTGATTAGTGGCGGACTGCTTCTTGGACACGGGCGATGATCTATGAACATCGCGGCCTGATTGATTGCCCCTCGCTCATTCCGTGCATTATTTCCGTAATTTATTGCCCATTGTGGCCCACAAATATTTATGGATACGTGCAGTTTACACGTGGCCACCAGAATTGTGTGAACATTTTCACGATGTAATTGTTCAATTTGGGTTTTGGTGGAAATTTATTGTGAACGCGTAGGCTACATCACACAATAAACTGCCCACTCTGTGTCCGATTAAAACATGCGCTATCGCTTTAGGAACGTGCGCTTGAAATTAACACAAAAAAAATCGATGTGTTTTAATAAATTATTATGTGAGTCGCACGATCGAGCTCTGAGAAAATATCAGAAAAAATATTTACAGCAATTTTCCGAGCCAAAATCTATCAAAATCTGTAATTTTTCATATAAATCCATAATTATATCGCACGAATAAATTATTATACGTATAATGACTCCGTATAAATAAATACAAACTAAGTCAATAAATTCGGCCAATTTTCCAGACCCGATTTCATTCTATTCTATTCTGTATAATAACTTAAATTATTATTTATATATTTAGTAAGATTTTCATATTTCAAAGCTTTCTCATAAATTAAATCCGATATTTAAAATCTATACGTATATAGATAATAACTACAACCTGATGCACAGTAATTTGATTTATGAGGAAAGTTGATTAAAATCTATGCACTTTTAACGCCCTTATAACATCAGTTCACGATTTACGATCATTCGCACTTACGACGATAAGAAAAAAATATAAAAAATACGGTTTTTTTCAGTTTTTGTCGAATATCCTTTGCTTGCATCAAAATACGGTATAAATAAAATGATGTTGCTAATTGCATCATCTTTAACTACAATCTATGCTACTATAGTTAGTTCTCGATTTACAAAGGAGTTCCGTTCTGCCACCTTCGTCGTATATCGTAAATCGAATATCATACAAAAAAAATAAATAGAAATAGTGGAAACGTAATATACTTTTGGTAGCTCGTTAATTCGTTTTATTTATGATTAATTTATTTACTATTAAATAAGGTGATGAACCTTTGAAGACCTATCAGTGTCCTAATTTTTGTATTTTATTTTTGATATTTTGGTATATCATTGAAGCACCAAGAGCAGATTAAGAAAGCTTCCCAACCATTTAAAGATAATTTGGAAGCGATGCTTAAAAGAGAATTATCTGTAAAGCAAATTATTAAAAATATCCAATATTTTTATAAAAAATTAACAGAATTGAGTTTTAATCATAATTTATTTTTCCTTTAATGCGTTGCTCATTTAACTACCATAAACTAATACATGTAAGACCTGGCACTTATGTTTTCTTGGAACGTAAATGAATTTAGGCGGTACACCGAAAAAATATTAAAGATGAGTAATAGTACATATTTTATTAAAAGTTTGCAAATTTAATCTTATTTGCTTACATCAGTTATTTCAAAAGTTAGTTTTACGACTCACAGTGGGCGTTGAATGAATCTTGGGGAGGTAATGGTGATCTCTGTAAAATGAGAAGATGCTAAAATATTATTTATTCATAATTTACAGCCATAATAAGTACGAAAAATATTCTTGGAAAATTATGTACAATATAACTTATGAATCTAAAAATTAATTATAATATTTATGATAATAATTATTATTATAAAATATATTTTAAAGCAACGTTCGCTTTGATTATCATTACAATATTTTATTTTTAAATAAATATTATAACTTTATATCGATGTTCAGCCTCGTGTTTAATTTATATTATGTACGAGTGCGTAAGAAAGCTTTACGAGTCGCACTTGGCAGCGACTGTTCAATAAATGGATCTATAGATCTCTAGAGATCCATATGACGCTGCGAGCGTTTGACGTGCCGATTTAACCCATAGCCGTGCCCACACACGTCCAGTCCATGGGGGATTTGAATGGCGTATTATTTAACGTGTAAGGCAACAGGTAGTAATTACCGACCTTTTTTACCGGGCCCAGGCATTTACATTCGCCGACATCGGGCCAAAACGAGACGGAAGAAACAACAAGCAAAAAAAACGATGGAAATTATATGATAAATAACCGTATTCTTTTGTGCAACAGTGACTCTTTGTCGTGTTCATTTACTGGAAAGTAATCGTTTGTTGTGCTAACGGTATCGACGATATGGGTTTAATAACACTCTAATGATGGTACGCAGATTCGCACTGACCTTATAGCATCTCTGCCCCCCGACAACATATAACAGCAATTAATTAATCGATCAGTTGCCGAGATTAAATTAAATATACAAGTTAATTAAATTTCCTCGCGAATTTTGTGTGCATAAATCATAATTTCAAATTCGCGTTCGGATCCTGTTTAAGAATTCAGAACTTGAATTCGCCATCTAGATAATAATACTTATTAATCAAGATAATTAAAAAAAATATTCTCCCGAGAATATGAAAAGGTAAACGTGTGTGCGTTCATTTGCTCAGTGGTATCAAATCCATTACTGGAATTTTAAATTAAACACCCGCCCATTATAACTTCCTCTTACGTAATAAAGCGTATCTGTGGTGGTGAACGGCTATGGGATTTAATTTGCTTTAAAACTCATTCGATATCATGTTTAAAATTGCCGGAAATTAAATATTATTTTTAAACTCGGCGATACTGTTTAATTTCAAATCGAATCATTCCAATTGTGAATCTGAATGATATTGATATTTGAAAGGCTTTCGTAAAAAAGTTTAAAGCGCACAAATAAACGCATGTTGAATTAGGTCACATGGAAAAACTCTGATTTTCATATATAAATAATTATTATAAATAAAAATTTTCATAAAAAAAGTTTTAATCATAATACAGTTAATTCTCCTGTAGCGATATAATTGACTAATTCATACTTTGAAATTATATCATTTTTACGACAAATTTATTAAGGGTTTAATTATTTCATAATATCTTCTAAATTTTTTACAAGATGATATTATTATGAAATTAGAAGATTATCGTTAATAAACAATACTATGTGATGGCTATTCCATATTATCATATATTTATATGTTATACCTATGTATGGTTTGTAGCATGTAACATGTATATTATTTCGACAATGTAAGTTAGTAGACGGATAGGTGTCCGACGAAAACTATGAGTTAAGGAAATTCTTTATAAAACTGTAGAATAGACCCATTAGCTCCGCATGTTTCATAAAATTATTTTTGTAGGTAATTTGGCGCGTTGAAATTAATAAATTGAATGCCAATTATTCTTCGTTGAATACATAATTATAAAACAAATAATATAAATTTCAATCTATCCAAAATAATTTTAAAATTGACCAGTGTCGTGGTTTGACACTGAGGGAATGATAGTGTGAGAGACTCATTCTTTAGAATATTTATCAAATCATTATATGGATGAATAGCGATTTTCTGCCATCCATCCATCGTAGTCTAATAAATACATAATAATATTAGGTATTAATATATTTTTTTAATATAACAACTATAATGATATACATTTAAGACAGTTTTTTTTAAATATCAGTATCATAAATTGTGGGTAACATAAAATCAGATTGATAATATAAGTTAACTGCAACAAATCTAAGTTAGTACCCGGATAGATTAACCTTGTGTCGAAACCTATGGATTCTGGAAATTCTTTATGACACCGGTTATAAGAGGTTATAAGATCAAATATAAATATAAGAGAACGATACAAGTGTGAGAGACTCATTGCCCCCGGATTTTTATCGAACTTTTATATGGATGACTGGCTTTGGATTTTTTCTAACATGTCGTTCGTCCATCGTCAAATAAATAAACAATAATAAAAAACATTTCAACAAAAGTTCTAATAAAAGGCAGTTAGAATTTCGTTGGAATATTCAGTATAGACAAGAGTATTCATAGATATAATATTTTAATTTTATTCAGCATCTTATGATGAGAAAAATTGCTATTTGATTCAATTCTTAACCTTTTCCACTCCGTGGACCAGACATTTTGGCTCAAAAGATTTTTTAACAATCGACTTCAACGAAGTTTTTTTTATTTAATTTTAAAAAAATAATGATTTTTTTTAATCGGATATCAGATCAAACCCTGTAAATTCATTATTCATTTTCCTAATGAATACCTCTTTTAATAAATTTGTAAAAAAAATAAAAACTCATAAAACGTATTTATAGTCTGTATGTGGATTTAGTCAATGTAAAAACTCTTCGAACTTCGATAAAACGTCATTATGTTAAAATTGTGCGATTTTGATTGACGTTCAACAATCACAACATCTTACATATAATTCAATTCTTGCTTCGGATTATCTATTGTTCATCGTGTACTTTATGTCTTAGAGAATATACCGTACTTTTGAAACTACCCTCGTTCTGTCATTCAGTATTATCAGATATCTCATATTATTTTTTGTACAAAAATGACAGACAGTAAAGGCTCAAGACATTTAAAGGCATAATTCAATCATCCGTATGAAAGAAAAGGAATTACCCAGATTTTTTTTGTACTTGCAAATCTCTAAAGCAAGATCAACATGTCCATTATCCAGAGTTGCCGACAGAGCACAGACGGATTACCGTAGAAATGTGTCCGAAACATGTTAACCCTTGACTAAGCGCGACGGCTCGAGCACAAAGGATTAAAAATTCCAAGACAATGGACACAGGACATACGTGCATCGGCCAGGACATAACACATTTTTATCAGCATTGTTCCATGGCCTGCCGATTCGACACACACACACACACACACACACACATACAACAGCTCTTCTGCTTACGTAACCGTTTGTCGGTCGTAAACCGATTTATGAGCTTCGATCACGACTGTGCCATAAAATATATGAAAAAAAAGTAATTGATAATTAGCCATTGTTTGTCTAGAAAATAACATATCTCCGGGGCTATCGTAAATATACCGGACCCCATCTATCAGAGTCCTCTGAGAATATAGCGCTCATCTGTTGCCGGCTTGCCGGTGCTGTTCCGTTTTATGACGCGTCATATCGATTATAAAAAAAATCGTTTGTATAGCTGAGCTGTGTTGAGATATAATGTGCTCGGTGGCATGCGTAGCTTGAGGTCAAGGGGTTAAATCCATCGTGTGACATTGAGAAGACGCCTATTTGATACACTGACTTGCGAAATTTTAACGCCGAAGTCGTTCTTTTATGCATATAGAAATAATTTTACTGAAAAAAAATTATAAGCAATAAATTATCCACAATTATTTTAAAAAAAATACTCACATGATATTTGGAGGCTCTGCTTTTATTAAAGAATTTTTTTCTTTATAATTAATTTATTTACACGACTTAAGTAAAAAAAAATTTTTATGTATACTGCATTTTAACGCGGATTAATTGATTCATATCAAATTTCTGTAAATAAATAAATGTTCAGAAAGAAAATGCATTGAAATTACAAAAAAAAAGCAGTGTCGGCTCGTGGGTATAACATTTAGAGGTGCTGCGGAGATTAAAAATTAAAAAAAATATATTCTAAAAGTGTCTCAGTAAGGACGCGCGGGACTGCTTCGCGTTGCAGCGCAACATGGCGCTCAGCAACGAGACCATCACCCCCACCCCGCTGCCGACCCGCATCCATCTAATACACGACGCAAGTAGCGCTGATGAACAGACAGCGCTCTTGCCCCACACCGCGCAGCGTAACATTAAACATAAATTTAACTTATACAGGTGGCCCAAAAGTCACAACACCATTTTAAAATGGAATATCTTTTAATATTCACTTTTATTCTTTCATAAACAGAAAACACACTTCTTGGGAATAATTTGTATACAGTTTTGAAAATTACATCCTTTAAATAACCACAATTTTACTCTTCACACTCTGACGCGCTCATTATTAGGCGTGAATCATCACCTGTCGTAATGTTTCTTGGCTTATTCCTTCAATTTCTTCCGGATGTTGGTCTTCATTTGCTGAATGGTTCGAGGATTGTTACGGTATACTTGATCTTTCAAATAAATAATCAAAATAAATAATCGAAGAAATCTGGAACAGTTAAGTCAGGTGAGCGTGGCGGCCAAGTAATTTTGCAAAATATCCTTCTCCCAAAAAATTGCCTTAAGAGTTTAGTTGTCAGGCGAGCTGTATGGGCAGTAGCACCATCTTGCTGCCACCATACCTCTGGTGTGTCCAAGACTGCAGGACGCAATTCTCCAGCATTTCTCGATACCTTTCGCCAGTGATGATTATTGCGTTTTCTGCCTCATCATCAAAGTAAGGACCAAGAACCCTTCCTGCAGTTATACCTCACCAAGCTTACGGGATACTTTTACGGGATGCAAACTACGTTGGTGGACTATTCTTGGATTTTCTGTCCCCTAGAATCGCATATTTTGTTTGTTAACAAATCCGTTTAGGTGAAAGTGGGCCTCGTCGCCCATAATGAGATTTTTAATGAAATCAGCTTCTTGACTGGCCAATTCTTGGATCTGGATAGCATACGCTAAATCGATTCCGATAATCTGCTGGCTTCAGTTCCTGCACTAGCTGTATCTTATACGTATAGATATGCAGCATCCTTTGAATCCTCTGGAACAAGGTTCGGGACATCTCCAACTGCTGGTACCCCCTTCGGGTTGACATTGAATGCTTTTCTTCAATGCTTCGGCGTACACGTTGAATGTTGTCCTGTGACCCCCCCCTGAACCTGGCCTCCCTGTACGTGGTAAATCAATATATGGACGAACCGCCCATGAATGAAAGTATAGTATAATATTAAAAATCTCATAATTTATAATTTTTAATAATTAATTATACATTTGGTGAGATTTTCACGTCGAAATTTTCTCATAAATTAAATCGGAAATTAAAAAAATAAGTTATAAATTGTAAAACAACTTATTAAATCTATACGTCGACGGATAACATCTACATCCTGCTGCACAGTAATTTGATATGTAACAGAAGTTAATTAAAATCTACACATTTTTAATGCCGCTCTTATTTATTACGCGGCTACTGTTAATAATGGCCGATCTGCTGCTATCGTGATTTATAGGTTCGTTCACATGCCATTATTTATTATTATTTTATTCAAGCAAAAGGGTTAATAAATCAGTTTGGATTAATTTTTGGCCAGGCGCCTTTTAATCGTGTGAAAATAACAGAAAAAAACAGCACGCATAATTATTTCTTGTTGTAATGACTGTCAATCAAGATCGAAACCTACGAGCGGCGAATCACTTATTGCATCTAATTATATTCAACAATCAAATTAACATTCCATATAAAGCAATCGAGCGGACTGGTCGGTGCCACCAACTGTCGATTATCTGATGTACCATCTCGGTGGCACGCGTGCCAACGGTGATGCTGTCCATAGCGCAGATACGCGATTGTCTTACTCTATAGATCCAATCTCTCGGGGACCACCGGCCACTTGTGGCAATCTCGTTTTGTGCACACACACCATTTTTTTTTCGTTATCTAAAACAATGTAATGGTTCAAGTTTGCATGAGTCATTGGTTTAATTGGTTCTGTTTCGGGGCCAAATCTGGTCGATATGTCGGTGTTTTGTATAAACATAAATCTGCCAGTGTTGATAACTGGTTTTGCGCGAGTGGCCGGTGTGCGATACGCGAATGTCACACGAATTCCTGGATCAGGTGGGTCAGGTGTCCGGGACCAATAAACAATGACCCCACACCTGCTCTCTGCATTGTGATTCAGTGTTCGCTGCATCTAATTTGCAAACTGTCGATGTGTTGCCGTGGACATTTATATGCTTTGAATAAACCTCCCATGGTGCATATTAACATTTAAAAGACATTTAAAAAATATATTATAAAGTTAATCATAAATACTTTATATTACCAAAATAAAAAAGTGTGCACTGTAGAGTACAGTGTTGACATGATTCTTTGGTGCACTGTACACGAAGGAGGAGCCAATTGATCACAAGAAAGTGTTAAATTTATACTCTTAAATATTTAATTTATTTTACAAGGTTTATTAATGTAATTGTCGCAACGATCCCTCCTCGTTTATGTATTTCTAATACTATTCTCCTATGTGCACTATGCAATCAGTGTTTCTCCCTCATTCTTATCTCAACATACCATTCCTGGAATGATATGTTGAGATAAGTATATTATTTTTTTATTAATTAATCGAATATACATTTATTAATATTAAGATTTAACTACTAACTAATGTTTGCCAAAATATTTGGGGGTGCTGGGGAATAACAACAATTAAAATAGTATATTTCGTTCATATTTTATTTAAAATAAGGTGAGTTAAAAATACTAAATACCATTAACAATAATAAAATACCCCCTCCCCTCCCGCACCCCTGCTACCCGCCCGCATCCATCCAATACATCCAAGCACCGGAGTTAATGATATAATCCTACATGGAATTGACTGAAAACCGAAGTAAACTCTTATAAATACTCTACAAATTAGTTCACCCCTGCAAATATATGTATATTAATATGTATGTGTACACATATCCTTATGTGCATAAACAAATCTGGTCTCTAACGGATTCTCACCACAGAGCCAGTATACCCTGGGAAGGAAAACCCTAATCTGTTGACCAATAATTGGTCTAGTCTCGATACTTTCGCTCCTCTTCCTTCTTTCTAGGGGATCCCTTTCTGAGGAAATATTTCCCACGATGAAAGGATTGCTATTGCGCGACAGGGCTAATAATCATTTTTTGGGCAGATGTGCATATGTATGCCTATGTATATCTATATAGGTGTGTGTGTGTGTGTGGTCGCTCGCTACTTGTCACTCGTGACTCGTTATAAGCAGATAACGCCTTAGAGAAGAGAACAAACGAATACCGAAAAAAAACCCCTCCTACTTGCTTGGACACAGTCGAGATCGGTAAAATCCGATACCAACATGGTAGAAGATGTACGCCCAATTCCAGCAATGGCCAAGAGAGGGAAACTCTTTACAAAAAACCGCATACCAAGACGGCTCGGGTCCCCGCGGTATGGACACGAAAGGGGAGCCCTCACGTCACGGGTGAGACTCGGGTTCCTTTGGCCTCGACTGCCATTCGATAGTTTGGTAAGGCCCATGCCCTCAGCGAGTGAAAGCCTTGTGGTGCCATAGTTTATATGTACGAGTATATGTGGCATAGTTATAATGCTCATATTGTTGACCTTTCTCGTATTCCAAATAAATCAAGAACTTTAAATTACACGATTTCTTTCATAGAAATTTTAAAAAAAATGTACGGTCCATCTTTTTAACCCTTTGAAGTGTATCGCCGTACATGTACGGCCACACCTGATGTCGCTTTATTTTTAATGCCACGCTTATAATTTCGATCTAAATGTAATATTTTTTTGTATTATATACAATAGATGGATTTACCAATAATATGTAAATTTAATTTCGTTGATATTATTTTTTTTAGAATTGTAAAAAATATCTAAATATTATATAAAACTTCGTAAATGTATGTTTTTATATATCTCGTATAAAATGCTATTTGCCACAAATTACATAGTAATTTTCATTGATGATTCTAAAAAGTCAATAACAATTGTCATAAAAACATAAAAAAAATGAATTCTAAATAAAATTGGATGAAGAAATTTCATGGATCAAAAAATTATCGAATTGCAAAATAAATAAAGTTTCCAGCAAAGTATTTGAGAAAAATGTGATTTATGTATTTTAATTTACCTTACAAATACAACAGATAATCAATAAATATTATTCTTAAGAAAAAGTTGGAAAAATTAGCTTATTCCCAGGACGTGTGAAACTTACTCTACTAAGAAAAATACTCAATCATCAAAGGGTTAAAACCATAACCAGCATATCTTCACCCAATACATAATATAATTTCTCGATTTGTATTTTTTTGCGGTTAATTTTCTCCTTTCTAGGCATTTGGATGAGACAACATTGTCTAGCTTCATTTGATATTAAAGAAAATGAATGTGAGAAAAACTAGTTTAATAACGTTTGATACAGATTGAATTCTTTCTCTGTTAAAAAGGCCTTATTGCGATAGCATTGACAGTAAGATTTTGAATATATATATACATTTTTTATCAAACCTTGTATACATATTAAGGCATTAATAATTTGGATTCTTGAAACAACTAATTGAATTCCAAGTAGTCTTTACATCTGTTTAGCAATATACTTCTTGATTCTTCGTTGTAATGCATGACCTATATACATCAAGTGGACTATCGATCCGCCAAGCACTGTCGGTCGTCAATTAGAGATCTGCGATTACAACAGGATTGCGCAAGAGATCCAATGCTGAGGCCGGGTGGTCCAGCCCGCCATATGGTTATCGTCGTCGGCGGCGACAGACACCCAGCGTCCATCAGATGTCGCCGGTCCTGGCTGCTGCCTCCTGGCTGCTGCCTCCTGGCTGCTGCCTCCTACCTCCTGCCAGCCGCCTCCTGCCGGTCCTGTCGCTCGCCGCCCGCCGCCCTCCTACGGCTTCTGCGGCACGCGGGAATGCAACCGGCCGTGGCACGCTCTGATTTTATTGCACTTGACCGCACCAAGGCAACACCTGTTCTTCATGACTCGGATGATTGCCTTTCCAATGATTTATCACCGCATTGTTCCGCCGGGTGTTATCGCCTAGTATTGTTTCAAACGGGCCAACTGTAAACTGTTTGTTGTTTTAAATTATAACAACACTGTGCAGATATGCCGCTCGGAATTCTGAACGCTGATTTATTGCCGAGGTGTTATTCAACTTTTTTTATGTTATTAAATAAATATAATGAAACAACAATGCTGAATATTATTTAGAGTTCGATCTGTATTTAATCAAACTGTTGTTGCATATTTTCAATAGAGGTGGAAGCGAAAATATCGCCTTATTATTCTGCATATTTTTAAATTATTATACGGTAACCATAATAATATTTTTTATCACTATAATAAAAACTGTTCATTCTGCACATAATCCACTAATGATTATTCAATTAAAAAAAAGTGCATCGAACGTCACGAATTTAGATTAAAAAACTCTTACCAAATCCGAATCTCTGCAAATACTTTTTCGCGTGTTTAGTTGAGCGTGAAATTCGCTCCTCTTTCGAAAAGATTTTCCTCCGAATAAAATAGAAGCGGCTCTATTTTGGCAAGCCTCTCTAATTTTCAGCATACAGGTACACAACACGCTGCTATATAGCATCTCTACGGTCACAATTTGAATTTGGTTAATTTTTAAATACGCCGAATTCGCACAAGCGCATCTGGCACCGTGCCTTCAGCCCCGGACAGCGATTTGCACTCTGCGTTTATATCTCAACTATTTGGCCCATTTGTTTCCCCGAAATCCTGAATACCGCACTGAATCCTTAAAGAGCAGATGCAAACTGCAGGTCCCCAACGGCCGCTATATTCCCCGATCCATTAAACCAGCGGAATCGTGACTTTAAACTTACGTTCCATTAGGCCGACGTTACCGTATTGAAATGAACTGTTCGATTCGGATTGAACGAATACGATTGTATGCATCGAACTAAAAATATTCTCAGATAACTGAAATATAATAGATTCAATGTATTTTAAAATATAAATGCAAATGCAGTGTTTCGCCACCGTCCAATTTATTTTTTGCTCGGTGTCGTTAATCGAGGGGGTGTTTGGCAACATCCGCTTCCTAGCAGTAAATGAAATCGTCACATGTCATTTTCACAGATTAGAGTCGATTCCAGCCCGATGGTGAAGAAAAAAACCTTCAATTCGTCCATTGTATCGAAGCGGATCGAAAGTGGACGCGATCCAGAGGGGAGCAGGACACTATTGTTTTCAAATCCAGTGCTGTCCAATCGAACAGAATAAATAAAATACTATCCCGGTTAAAAACGTGAATTAAAAACTCGAAGTCATCCGGGTGGTGAATCATTTAAACTTCTATGTTAATTTATTTTTTATTTATACAGTTACGTCTGACTTAAGCTATCTGAAAAAACATTCTCATGTAAATTAAAAGATAGCTAAATCTCACCATTACAAAAACAAAGTTAATAGAAATTAGTAATTTATTTTTATTTGCTTATGAAAATTTAAGATTCAACTATCGTATCCATGACTACTTATAAAAAGAATCTGCCCTGAAAATTGATCAAAACAAGGTATTCTTATTTTTTTTTATTAATTGCAGTCAAGAGAGAAATGAAAACATGGATTAAGGATAAATAAATCTAAGACTATTGCTTTCCAGGACAATATATTTATGTATGCTGACTCTGGAAACTTGAAAATAAACAAATTATAAAATTGGACGCAATTCGTCCATAACTTGACGTCTTCAGGAATCAGCGCGAAAAAAAGTCCCTAGATACCATAATTTTAATATTTATTAATTACTAAAATATTCTTATTTCGCTTAAAAATATACTTTCACTTACTAAAATCATCACACGATTATATTATAGTTTTTACAAAAAGTGCTACTGATTTTAATCATATTTATTAATTTATTTATTTATTTAAAGACAATGCGTGATTGGCATATGAATTAGCCTTATTTAGAATTAGTCAAACAAATTATGCCAGGACTATCTACTTAACAATATTTTAAAGCATCTGGGCACGTGATGAGAAGAGAAGAGGATATCTTTGATCTGTTAATAAAGCCACTGATTCAAACCCACTCGACAATAATTAACTTTTAACCGACCCGTCACGGCGGCTCGAAACCAATCACGTTGTCCGAAGGGGTTATATATATAAGGGAACAAAGACCCCCAAGCATTTAAAGTCAAAATATTATAATAATATCAATATATTATAATATCTGGACTTTTTAAAAAAAAATGGATTATTCCAAGAATAAAAATAGTTATTCATGATATGCTTCAAAATGTAACTGTAACGTGTAAATAGTATACGTTTCACTGGTACTTGGCACATCGTACCGGATGCGAGCGAGAAAAAACATCGTGTCCGTGGCTATAGAAGCGAATATTATTGTTTTTTTTTATTTTTTGTCGCAATTGCGGATAATAAAGATCAATTATTATGTATAATATTTATTCTTCAGACTTTTTTAGACAAATACAAAAAGTTTGTGACATGTGTATTAAAATCAGGACGGCTAGGCTAATCAAGTTACACTATCTTCTGATCACCAATCCGCGCTATTTATGACTTTATGGTATATTTATTAATAATATTGATAATCTGTCGTCTGGTGGTGAAATCTTGTATCGTTGAGTTCGATTCTACTATTACATGTATAGATCGTACCGTTCTATTTTAGTCAATGAGTTTTTTTCCATGATCAGGTTTCTTATATTGTTCTCTTGATTACCAGACTTACATATCAGTTCATTCGTTATAATATATGAAAAATCATATAAAAAACCTTATTGAATATATATAAAAAAATAACACTAAGAACAAACAATATTACGAAGCTTATAATTTAATTATCGTAGATAAAGAGAGCCGATGGTGTTGCGGGTCAAAAAATATTACGCGTCAATTTTGTGCCGTCACTGAGCCGTCAATACGGCCGTCGGTCTCTTTTAACAAAAGGCGTGACAAAGGCCTCATATCCCACCATGACATTCCCGTTTGGCGGCGGTGCGCCAATGTCGGCCTTGCGCCCTCCGCCGCAGCGGCCGCAGTCGCCGGGCGTCGCGACGACTTCGGGCCCTCGACCGGGGGCTAGAGGTCTGACCCACCGGACACCTGACGCACTAAGCCGCTCACAAAAATCAGTGGGCCTCATTGTGTGCCCGGGTTCTCGGTTAATGGAATTAAGAATTGTTAAAGGGGAATTTGTAAATGTGTTATGGTATTGTCGGGAGGTGGGTGGGATGCAGCGTTAACGAATCTCCGGTTCGGGCATTGTTCCGGATATGTGTTTCTCAAACCAATATTCTGATATCAGCACACAATAATATCGCTTCGACCGAATTTATTAATGTGTGCATATGCGTATGGTATTCTCGTTATATACCCAGGGAATGGCCGATCATACGACTGATCTACAAATCTGCAGTTCAGTGAGTCGAAAACAAAGTATTATTCCAACACTAGATATTACAGTAGGTCGACAGTTATGTCTACAATTCCACATACTTAGACATTAATCTTTATCCGTCTAAGCTTATTAATATTAGACTGGAGAGAACAGAATTCACATGTTAGTGACTAAGATTTAAAAAAAGCAAAGTAATTTCAGCTATAGAAAAACAATCCTCCACTAGAAAATATAGTGAAGCTATGGGGGAGATTGGACTGCGTAGGTCTCAAGATGCACGACTGAGGAAGAGTCTCAGCTGAAAGAAACAATAAAGGAGCTCTACAGGACAGCCATAGATAAAATAGATCATATGAAAGAAAACCAGTCGAGAATGAGAAGAAATGGATAATGATGATAGCTATCCAGAGACATACTGCGTTGAAATATTCCGTCCATAAGCCAAAATCACATTCAAGGTCCTAGAATGTGATTTTGTGTGTTTTTTCTTCAGTGCTACATCCTAGATTCTAGGATGTATATTCTAAGATAGGAAGAAAAAAGCCAATGATAGCAAAAAAAATATTTATTCTTCAATATAAATTTGGTCCCATTCAAAGTACAATGAAATCCCATTAATTAATTAATAATTTTTAAAAATATAATAAGTAAACACGCTATTTTAATTGTTCTATCTTTTTGTTTTTTTTTACATAAAACTCTTTTAATGCAATATATCGGTTGTAAGGATTCTTCCTGTACGTCTTTAATGTTTCTAAAATAGCTTTTAAGGCGCTCAGCAAACCTCACAGCGCCTTTTTTTATATAAAGACAATGCGTGATTGGCATTACAGGATAACTCAGGTCGTCAATCACGCATAAAAACATAATAATACCGTGAAAAAAACATATATAACTATAAAGAAAAGACAAGAATTATAAAATATCTACAAAACGTGATTGACCAGATTAGTAGCTGTGGTTACCGGAGAGTTTCTGAGAGCACCTGACCTCACATTTGGCGGAAGAAAAAGCACACGCGAACGAGCTCGATGGTAGTGAGGTGCGCCCAAAAGGGCAACTGGCACAGTACAAGAGGGTTATGTACTGCGCCAACAAAACAGCTTAAAGAAGTGCTTTGCCAAGTAAATCGACCTTCTTTTCTCGAGGGTTACATACCCCAGGCAGCCCTGCACCCATACCCTGGGTTATAAACTTAGAATCCAAACTCCCTCGTGTAGAGATATCTTAGAAATGTAAAATGCATCCTTCTCTAATCTGAGGGAGTTCGAGGCGTCATAAGGCGCCCATATAATGGAACCTTTATGTTGGAATTGGATCAAACTTACTTTTTCTTCGTTCCATCGGACAAGTTTTCGTGAATATGACTGTCCATTATATTGTCTAAACTCAAAATATACATAACTTTTCAAGAGTTCATCAGAAATTCTTAACATCAATGCCATTATGCTTCGCAATACCTTTTAGTTCGTCTTTCAACTCCTTGACGATTCCAGCTCTTGTACCATTCCAGATTATCCAAAAAATATCTATACCATGGTTACACGAATTATTTCCAAATCCAATGGTTGCAGTTTGCTACTACGGTTTGGGGGGAAAAAGATAATTTTATTTTCTCTGTTAATTTGAATTTATTTTTAGAAGTTTTAAATAATTCAGACGTAAATTGTAGGAAATAAATATGTAAAATTGGGTATCAATTGTACTAAAATAAAACGGGTCTATAGATATTTGTTGTAAGACAAATCATCGTAGCAGACTTTATTTACTAATTATAACTAACTTGTGTTTTCGCACCGGTTTATAAGCAGTAGCCGGTCGCGAATAAAATATTTGGGGGTGTTGCGGAAGTTAAAAAAATACATTTCAAAAGTGACTCGTGGCTACAAGTATGGACGGCGCGGGACTGCAACAAGTCGCAGCACCACACAGCGGTTAGCGACGTGAAACCGCCACCCACCCCGCAACCACCCCGCGTCCTTCCAATACACGACGCTTGTGGCGCTGACGAGCAGGCAGTACTCTTGCTCCACACTGTGCGATGTAACACTAAATATAAATTTAAAACATATTTTCATATACATAATACATAATTAATAGACACATATATTAACACATTACACGCGGGAAGGGTGTTTTTACCGTTTGCGTGTGATTTTTGTCGGAAAAGTTATATATCCACAATCTATTATCATTAATACTTTACGTTACCTTACTTTTGAATTTCGAGTGATGATGTTTTTCATAAAAAAAGTTATTTGACCGAAGGACAAAGTATATACCGAGAGTTACATTCAAAGTTTTTTCAACGTACTAGACTGGATCCGTAAAAATGCTTCATCGACTATGCTCGTAAAAATGTCATCATATCTTTTGATATTTCCGAATATGTATTTGGTATGAAATTATACATATGTTGTTTATGTTTTGATTGCCTTTTTTTGTTTCGATGACATTTCAGTTCAAATTGTTCGGCTGAAGTTAGTTTTTTTTTCAAACTTTTCACTTGATTCAAAGTGTTTATATAAACTTTTTTATGTACTTTTTGAATATACTGCTGTTCCTGGATTCGGTGAGTTTGATATTGAAAAAAATATTAAAATATATTCAATACTTTGAAAGTTATGCCTTTTTTTGCAAACTAATATATATAACGCGAATATTTGATTTTTTGCCCTCACGTAATGTGTTAATATAGAAAAATATATTTTCCCCAATTTAGGGATGCTGCAGCTCCGTAGTGTATATATACGAACCGCCCCTGATTATCAGATAACAACTATAAGTCTAGTATAAATGGAAAAAAACCTTCAATGAAAATATTGGAATACGAATTGATTATTCATTGATTTTTTTTCCGAATTTGGATTTATTTTTACACATTCTTGGAAAATTATGGAAAGTATACATAATTTTTCATTGTAAAAATGTTTCTGTGCTGTCTATACTTTGCTTTGTTGGGCTATAGGTAAAATCTTGCGAGTCTGGTCATTAATATGGGAGAATTTGAGGCTAGTGGCCCCATATCACGAAAAAAATGTTAAATATAATTTATAAATAAAAATATATAAAAAGTTGCGGAAACTCAATCCGCGTCGAATCGTCAAGCGCAGTGCCATTCATCGACATCTGCCTTTCGCGTCGCTTTATTTGCATATTCGCCGATACAACACCTTGCCGCACTGCTCCATTGAACTTGAAAATATAATTTGTTTGCCATTGTGATGCAACACCCGGATTCCGATGCCAAACACTTTTTAAAATTCACGTTTCATAATTATCGGCGGCAATCGTTAATGTGATGATTGTGCGAAACGTGTTGTGCAAATTAGATTATTGCTGGTAAGTGTATCATCATCATTATACCGATCATTACCGAAGCGCTGCGGAATATAGATATTTTCGGTCGAAGGACCCGCGATCACGACTTCGAAATTAATTTCCGATCGGGAAATTTAAAAATTGTACGATTAGGTGTGCAGTAAAAAAAAGTAACGACCGATTATTTACATTTGAGTGTTGATTTTGAATACGATTTCAAGTGCAATCACGACATGAGGTCGGCGTATGCAATTTTTTCAACTCGTTCTCCGTGACATTTATATTTATGGTTTAATCTGATCTGAAACTCTATACAATGCTCAGTGTTTTATATTAACGGATATTATATTACATTATTATTTACGAAGCTTTTACGTATATTTTTTTCAGATTAGACGCTGACGTATTTATATTTAGATTAACAATATTTTTAATATGGTAACGTAATCATAATTTGCATATTAAATTGCAGAATCGATAATACAGTAGCCATTTTTCGGCGATAGTCAACCTTTTCGTTTACGGAATCCACGTTTAAATTTAGTAATAACACGATTTAGATAGGCCCAGCGACAGGAGAGATACCCCGCCATATTTATGGCCGTCGATTTCATTTGTTTACCGTTGGCATCGGCGACGCTAATGGCGCCCAGAAGGTCAACAGTTGGTCTACTCGATTACGGTCCATTGCCACATTCAAATTGGTACGTGGGTTTCTGATTTAAAAGCTCTCGAAGCTCGTCGGTATCGGATTCCATTTTTCTCCCTGTATCGTCGACTGTCAGCCACATTAACAAATAGGCTCTGAGATAAACGGTTGATGGAGCAGAGGACTACAAATCGGTCTTCGTCTTCCTCATTGTCGACTATCGTTGCACAATCGATTTTTATACCAATTTTTTTCCGAGCAGCTCCATCGAGCTGGCCATTAACGTAATTCCGATGTGACAATAGAAGTATCTTGATAATTTATATGATCGACTCTCTAAAAGGGCATTAGATGCAATTGCATTATGATTAACTTGACATTTGGATGCATTCTATTTATTCCGAAGCAACATTACAACTGATAACGACTATTAAAAATAAATCTATTAAGTGAAAAATATTACAATGATCGAAAATCTTTAACCTACCGTGCCGATGGGGTATATTAGGTAACACAAGTTTTGATTTTGCTAAATAACTTTTTTAATATAAATCCGACATGCCACAACTTTTTGGATTTGTCCAAAAAAAGTCTAAAGAATAAATATTATAAATAATTATTTTCCCCAATTGTTCGCATTTTTGAAAACAAAAAAAACAACGAAATTCGTTGCTGTTACGCGCGCGATATTTTCTCATTAAAAGCGATGTGTCGAGTCTTTCGATTTTCAAAAGTGCAGGATTGACACGTGCTGCGAGAGCTCAGTCTACGGCGAGACATCGCCGAGAGCGTTGTCATTTACGCGTCATATTGATTAGTTAAACAATCCAAAATATCAACCAAATTATGAAGCCATATCATGAATAACTATTTTTATTCTTAGAATAATCCATTTTTAAAACAATGTAAAGATGAAGAATTCTTCAGTATCTTGACTTGAAATGCTTGGAGTATCTGAGATACCCCCTTCGAACGTTACGGATGTTTTCTAGCCGCCGTGATGGCTGGGTTAACAGATTTGCAAATCACAATAGAAACTTTTTGAAAGGATCTTTTAAAAAAAATATAAACTTAGACTAAATATGTTATAGGGTTAAAAGCTAATCTCTGAAATGTGTTTTGTATTCCATTCAAATAGATTTCCGAAAGGTGTTTCGGATTTTATACATCCTAGCCCTTTGATTTTTTGTAAATATTTTAAAAACATATATTAAATAGATTTTTAATAGAATTTGCAAGTGCAACAACAACTTTGTTTCCCAGTACATGTCTTGGACATTAAATAACAGTTGCAGTGGCCACTGATTGCGGAGGCTCGCGGTCATTACTCCAATTGGTCACACACTGATTGTACAGCCTTCTACAAGGCAAATCTGATGTTACCTGCATCTTCTGCCGTTAAATTAAATTGCCGCTGTCCAGAATTGCACCCGAGTACCCCCAAAATACCACGTTGATTGGAATCAGAGACCGTTTCGGATACTTTAACTAATTGCGACATCAAAAACGATGCATTCAATACATTCGTTATACGGGCAGATGACGAAAGTCAAATCTAGGATCACACCTTGCAATTATTCTCAGGTGTTTATTCAAGCGAATATTTTATATATATATATTTTTTCATAGTTAACACTTAACGTTCCATCGCGCTTCACAACAGTCCAGTAATTGATATATCTAAACCCACATGTGGGTTGCTTTTCACGCAGCCTCTGACAATGGATATCTTATTAAGAATATTTAAAAGAAGTGTCAATCACACGAGATCAGTGCGTTGACAGCTTTCGCAAAACACAATCGCCCATCGGACACTTGCCCATCTTCCATGGCCACGGCTGAAACGTGATATAATTTTTTTTTATTCTAATGTAGTCAATATTTGCAAAAAGCCCCCAATATTTCAATTCAAAGCATGGAGACGATCTTGACATAGCCACGTACATACGACATACATAGCTCAAAAAAAATATAAAGGCCAAATAACAAGCCGATGACGTAAATATGTGATAAATCTCTGCATGATATAAAACTAATAAATTTTATACGTACAGAATACTCCCGATTATCCGGGCTAATAGTGGATAAAGGGTGAACGGATAATAAAAAAAACACGAGTATACTTTTCTAGAGCAGACATTTATTTAAACACGGTTAGAATTATAATATAATATATCAGTAAGATTTTTTCTAAATGCTATTTATATCCTTATCAATTATAAGTTAAAAAGCTGTTATACATGAATCGTATTCTAACCACTCTTCGATGTATTTTTATCGATATTTTCTAAGCCTTGTGAATTTGCCACAATATTTTAGACATTTCAACTATCTTGGAATTCTTAGAATCCAAAAAAAAAGCTTTCTACGTCTGGTAAATTTTTTCTCCACGATCGAACGAGTGTTACTGACTTTAATTTGTATCTAGATAAAGTTACTCCATCTATCGTATCCTGTACCGTAATTTTTTTCAAGAATTTAATCAAGTCCTCATCACGCCCGTATGGTTATGTCGTTTCATTAAAGAAATAACCCAATGATCCATGTCTTGAATTAAAAAAAAAAAATACTGTGGCTCTTCTTTTCAAAAAAAATTTACTTCTAGAACCCATTTAATTTTGCATAAATCAATCAATCCTTTTCTGACTGTAAATCAAAACGTATTATTTCTGTTCCTTTAAATGTTCTTGGTTTTTTAGCTATTTTAGTAACTAAGAGTTTCATTCGGCGAGTTCCAGATGCGTTTCCGTAACATACCGATGCTGGAAATCAATAATGCTGTATCTCGAAAAAATAAATTATAATTTCCTCCTGTATAAACTCCTCTCTATAGAGAGGAGTCAAAAAATCATTTATAATGTTATTAAATCAAAAAATAAAAGAATAAAAGCTCTAGATCGACTTACAACATTTAGCGTAAATTTAGTGGAAAAAAACTAAAAATTTTATGGTGGTAACAAGATTGCATTTCATTGTTGATATGTATGTCATACGTTCTTTAGATGAGCTTTGACTATTTGTTTTTAATATCAATGGAATTCATGCACGAATCTGGATGGAATTAATTGTTTCCAATAGGAATCGAGATGATGTATCAATATTTTTTTTTATCGCCCGCACATAATACTATTTCAGAAGAATAGGATTTATTTTTATTTGAAATATATCCTCCTTACAAATTCTATATACACTTTAGTTTATTTTAAAAATATTCTTCATCCTTTAAATATAAATATAACATGGATTAATATTTAATGGATGTACAGAGACATCTGCTGACACTAGAGATTCTAATTAGAACTTCAACCTAAAAAATTTAGTAAACAGAACTAGCTAAACACGGTCATAGACCTGCCACATTTCTTATCATTCTGAAACAAGCAACTGTAATTAAAGTTGCAATTGAAAAGATAATTTACTAGACGATAGCACGCATAAAACGCTTATAATATTTTAAACTTCTACAAATAGGAAAAAAAATCTTATTTAATATTTCAATCCGACGACAATCATTAAAATCTCTCGGCAAATAATGTAAATTAAAAAAATCTACATAAAAAGTAAGCATAGAGTGCAAGTTGCTTCTGAACAAAGTTCAAAAGACATGACCATGATGAGTAAGGTATGTGGTCTACCGACTTGTCTTAATTTATTCTGAACGAATAACAACAATATGTTTAAAAAAATATTAGTATTATTGAGATATACACGCCTTATGTCTTTTAGCATAATCAAAAACCAATCATTCTCTTCTTTCTTACTTAATGCTTACCAACAAAAGTAATCGAGGTGTCGATTGAAACAATTCAATCGGAGCACCCCTCATTTTCTTCAATATAAGAATATTAGCATCCAACCACGTGTTTGGCCATGGTTTTAACTCATTAACAAATTATACAAACGATGGCGATTTCTGAAGATCATTGTCGAACTTACTTAAAATTAATTTAAAATAAAAGATTAGCTAAATATTTAGACAAGTATTAGTGCAGCTGTAATTATGCACGTGTTAAGGCTTAGGTAGACCGCATACTAAAGCAGCTTCATTTTAGAAAGATACACTATTTAGTTTTAGTAAATCCCAATAGAGGGCTTCAACCCATAAATACAAAACAGTAATAATTTCAATATATTTTTGTGATGCATAAAATGTAGAATATAATAAGATTAAGTACTTTAAATTTTAATAGAATTTCTATTGACTCCAAAATAAAAAGAGATTTCTTCGAATCATCCAAACCTTTCAAGAGACGTCTTCATAATTAAGTTATTCCAGAGCCGCTCGTCTGTCCTGAAAAGTTATTATGCCGATCTTTGTGTCGACTTCCGCTCGATCTGTTTTTCCAGGGCGTGTGGAGGATTAATCGAAAATATTATTTTTGCGGTAACGTGCCTTTTGTGGCAGTGCTTCCTTTGTGCCGCCAACACAGCGAGGACACAAAGTCAAGCTGTATCCACTTATCCCTATTTCTTTTCTGGTATTCCGTCTGATCTAGCCTCGTCTTTGAATGAATACGTAAGCCGTCTTTTATTCCCCTTTGACTAGGGGAATCTCTTCCACATGACTTTTGGTTCATCTTTTTGTTTGCAATATTTAAACGGCAAACGATACAACTTTTCATAAACGGCTCTTTCAGCCAGGCAGATGTGAGTTGTGCCCGCTTGAAAGACAGAGTCGGGATATGGCAAAAATAAATAAGTGACATATGAAAACGTATTTTTTTCTCTAAAATTACAACGAGCAATATTTTTGTGATATTATTGGATTTGAACATTTGCACACTGTTTGAGTCTGGTACTACAAAGCTTACAGAATTCTTTATCTGAACGTATATCTAGACATATGAATCCAGTTAATCATTAAAATTGATTGTATTTTATTATATTAAACATTGATTTCATGGGAATTTCGAAAAATTCTCACACACATTCGTTTTGCGAATAAAATAATAAATTATTTCAAAATCTAAGGATGAAACAATACTAGCAATGCCGTTAGTCTTGACAACCTTGTACACTCCATACTGTTTTCTCACGTCTTTCATCCATTTATAATCTACGAGCTATTTACTGAGTTTTTGTCAGAATCCTGTCAAATCAATAACAGCAGGTATTCCTTAGCTTCTGTTTGTCTACCCGACATTATTAGAGGGAGCAGCAACCTTGGGGGTACAAAGATTTTGTATTGAAATGGTAGTTATAAACGACTTTCACAATTCAGATATATATTGTAGCCAATGGTTGAAATACTTGATATATTGGTGGCAGTTCAGCTACCAGCTATAAAACAATAAAACTTCGAGAGGATGCATAATAGGTTTGGTGACAAGTGAAACCAAACATTTTAACCTTTGTTTAAATGCAATAAATCAAACTGTTGAATAGAAGAAAGATCTACTAAAGAAAGTTGCATTCCCAAAGGTTGTCAAACTGCACATAATATATTAATAATTTATTCTAAAGATTTTACAACACCATTATTACTGTTATTGTCTTTAT
>JAGXCT010034559.1:93033-114422 GCA_022495035.1 Philopotamus ludificatus
TCTCAAAACATTTTTTTTTTCATAATAAAATTAATTAATAATTTAGCAGTATTCCCTAAATTGAATTGATAAAGGAATAATGCCAGCTATGGCATGTTTTTTAAGTGACTACCCTAACGGTCATATTTCAAACCATATGCAGACTGTTCCGCAGATTCCGACGCGTAGCTATCTTAAGGCAAAACGATGCAAGGAATCGGGGCCCTCGGCATACAGCAGTGCAGGGGGCCCCTGAATTTTAATAAATAGATTAATAAATATTTGTTACATCGAGGTCGCTAAAATCGATCATCAAGAAGTTAATAAAAAAGATAAGAAGCAATAAAAAAATATATATACATATTTTGTCTTTCTTTCTGTCTTTTAACATATATTGATGTGATATTAATTTTGTGCAATATAGGATGTAATGAAACTATTTTCAGGAGGACCTTAAAATTGCTTAATCCGCCACTGGATTCAAATCAATAATTATTAATCGATCCGTCACGGTGGCTCAAAAACAACAGCGTCGTTCGAAGGGGTCCATTTATAATTAAAAATAGACCCCAACCATTTCAAGTCTGATGAATTTTTCATCAATATTTTGACTTTTTTCACTGAACATAAATATTTAGCAATTATTTGTTTGATAGTCGATAACTTATTGGCAACGAAATAAAAGTTAATATAAAATTTGTGAAAGGAAAAATGTTTGATGCATTGCTTTCTTAGAATTCACAAAATACAATTAAAATAACCTAATCCCGAGTTTTATATGTGTACCTAGTACCTTGGAGTTTTCAAAGCGTGGCCCTTATTTCGGCACTATAGAGGGTTTAAATTATATGTCATCATTGCCGCGAAAGGTCCACCAATCTGAATTCTTCATTTTCATTCTTGATGTTTATTTATAAAATGGATTATTCTAAAAATATAAATTTATGGTACTTATAGATACTTATAGTATTCGCAGACTGAGGACACGCCGCCGACTGACGCTCTAGGCCGCACGTGTCAATCGCACGGTTTCACTCGCACTCGGCACATGGTACTGGATGCGAGCGAGAAAAACATCGCCCGTGGCAATAGAAGCGAATTGCAAATAAATAAATAATAATAAAAGCTTACTTATAATATTTATTTTTAGACGTTTTTAGACAAATACAAAAAGTTTGTGACAAATCAACAACTTGGGGTCCCAAATAGACCCCATCGGCACGGTCAGGATAGCCGGAATTAATATCAGTAATAGTTTTAATTTTACTGATTTTTTCTAGCCCTGTCCCAATAACAATTTATATTAATACATTCGTCGTGTATTTAATGTATCACAGTTTGACAAGCAGTGGTATTGTCGGCATCGACAAAACAATAAGCACAATTTAGCTTCTTTTAAAATGATTATAAAGGCATTGCGGCCATAAATTTTAAAGTTGGTTAATTTTTTGAAATGCGGGTGTCTTCGTCATAAAATGGTCCCATCCCCAATTCGTAACGGACCTGGACTTTCATAGAACCCACACATCCCGTTGACAGAACAGCATTCGATATGCTCTCGGTGTAAGCGATTGACAACCGTTGAAAATTTTATTTTTAAAAAAAATATCAAAATACTACACATAATTCACATGATTGATAAATAATAATATATTTTTATTTAAATATTAATATGAATAATAATAAACTACAATATCAATAGTTAGACAATGCTTTAGAATGCGGTCTACACTTAAATCGTGGTCTACTGATATTTGTTTTTAAATGCATAACAATAGAGGTTTCTAAAGATATTTGTCGAAATTACTTATAATCAATTTAAAAAAACACATGCCCAATTTTTAGAGAAACGATTGCACAGCTGCAACCGTGCACATGTTTGGGTTTAGGGATTATGGAAGAACCACTGCAAAACAAATTAATAACTATTGAGATTTAAAGATAGGCCGCATACTAAAGCGGTACTAATAAGTGTTTTAATTTTTAATTTAATTTAATTAAATTATGAATTAATTTTTGAAAAAACGATATTTTTATATATCAATGGTTTTCTATCTCTGTTTAGTTTCCTGTGTTTTTTTTGCAGTGGTCACACAACCGTTTTGGGGTGAAGTTTATATTTACGTTTATGCACGTATCATAAAAATGTTATCTTGTTTTAATTTATTAATATTTCCGAGAAAAGTTTACCCGTAATAAAAAAAATTGTCAGATATTCTAACGGAACTCTCTATTGCCGCTCTCTATTATCTTGCGGCAAACTGCATCATAAATAATTACTAACTCAGGGATTATATAAATTCTTTACCTAGAACGTTGTAAAAATATTTTGCTAACTCAATAGAGCCAAATAATAATCTGCGGTGCATCTTTGTAACATCAACGCGAAATGACAGGGTAAACATTAAAAAAAATATTGCTTATAGTTCAAAGCAGACAACCGAACATTTGGTTCCAATTCAACGTGCATTCCAATTTTTTTATCACTAATTTCTAATGATCGGGTAATGAACGAAATGCCATTATCGCACGCCAATAAAATTTCAAAATTTTCTTTAAATTGAAACAGTCACAGGACATAAATTTCGATCAGCATTCCTAAAAAATTTGTCACGGTTCGTACAGTGTTTCTTCTATAATTCAATTGCCCAATGGCCGACCGGCCTTCCCACGAAAATGATAGGAAAAAATTGATATCTTCGACAGCATTAAATCATGTAATGGTAAAATATGGGATATCAACAAGTGTTTGTAACGCTACCTTCATAATTGTATAATCGTAAAAATTATGAATGCCCTGTGGCAGGGTTACGCAACCGTTTTATTTATAAAAAAAAATAACCGACCAGCAACGCTTCGTATTTGTTGAAACAATGTTTTGACAGCTTAATGATCTCGGACAGATTGACTGCACACGTAATATATTATGCAAATATATTTATATTTAGAAATGCACGATCTTAATTCTGAAGACCCCCACTGCAAGAACACGACAAGTAAGTCCTCCGCGATAATTCGTGGGAGATTGCTCTGTTTACTATAACTATACCTATTTAAAATCATTATAATTAACTTTTATCTAAAAAAAAAGTGTTTTAATAGTGTTTTTTGGTTTAGTTAATTTTAATAAATTATTTTTAATACAAATATCGTTAGTCTTATATCTAGTTTTGTATTTTTTTTATTGAATCATCTTGAAGCTGGATACAATTTTGTTCTGTGATTAATTCAGCAATTATCAGTAAACTTAGGCATGTTAATAATTCATATTGAATCAACTAAAAATGTATATCAAATTATTGACAAACATTAACCCTTTCCAATCTGTCCACTTTTAGTCGAATCTATGAGTTACTCTCGCTATATTTTTTTACTAAATTTTCATTTTTTTTTATTATTTCTTCTTTTGAGCCAATATGTCTGACCCACGTGCACCCAAGTGCAAAAAATATTTTGTATAGATCTATAAAATTAAATAAAAATACTCAAATTTGATGTAGTTTTTGTTTACAAAAAATCTCAAACGGTATTTTGAAAAACTGCTGCTAAAACATTGGGCTTAATTTTTTTTTTCTTGAGCATTAATGCCAATCAAAGACAAATTATAAATTTTTGTCGAATTATCTTAAAGATTTTTTTAAAAAAACACTAAATTGTCCCACAAGAATGAAAAAAATGCTGGATTTTATGAAAAGAATTGCTGTATTGTAATTCAAATTTACCTGAAGATGCCCTGAACAAAATTAGGAATTTTTAATTACGTATCCACGATATATTATACAGAATTTTGAAATGACAATAGAAATTAACGATTTAGATGTGCAATAAATCGCAGAAGTTTCAATAAATTATTGATAAAACAGTAAAATGTAATACATAGATATAAACACTGAGATATGTTAAGCCTTTTGGATTTGATTAATAAATTATTGAATACAATTAGTACGCAATTATTCATCGATATGTCTGACAATTTAAGTTATCTGTTTTTGATGATCGGTTTTCTGATTTTAATCAGCATGCGGGGTACATGCAGTGCCTTTATTCAGAGATCCCTCAGCCCGGTTCCTGAACCCCCTGCCATTTATCCGAATATCAAATCGTTATCAATCTTGCTTAGAATGCATGTAAATTGCCAGCCGGCGCACACAACGATCTTATCAATCTTCATTTGACGCTCAATAAAACTTTAAACTTTCATGCGATCCAGCGATCGGCAACCGGAAGCGAAAAACTGACAAAGTGCGAAACATTTCGTTCCAATGAGAATTTATTCAGAAATTGATAAAAAAAACGCAATCTTTTTTGCACGAAAGGGGATCAAACTCGTTAACCCCCCGACATGATACGCCCATCTTCAGACGTTTCGAAATTGAAACAATTTCGCTCGATATATATTTTTTTCACCCCAAAACGAAAGGGTTAAATTGACAATTTATATTATGTATCGTGGCCCATGTACGTAATTTATATTTAATTTAATTTTAAATTAAACGCCTGCCATATGCCGCTACGCAAGCTCTGGCCCACACAACATTCGAATAATTTCGTTTTCATTTCATCCTTAATTTGATTTACCATTATTGACATGCATGATTACCTTTTTTTAGATATTCATATGAAGCGTGGACATAATGTGCATTAACTGAAAATTTATCATTTGCTTCGTGGAACACGTTATCTAGCATATGGCTTTTAATATATAATGTGTTATCGAAAATATGTTATTATAAAAAAGCACAAAATGTTATTGATTTTTATTTTTTTAGAACAAACAAGAAATTTATACTTTACCGAGATGAAATTGTATAACTCAATAGCAGGTTTTGTGAAGTGTTAGTACAAAACTTCGGTCATCATTACAACCAGTCCTCGACTCCGCGATGAATTGATTCCGAAGGTTTTTGTGTAAGTCGAGGAAAGCACAAAATTTACCATTTTTGACAATAAATATGTTTTAGTTTAAAAAGATAGGTGAATGTAAAATATGTAGATCTATATACAGTATATACAAGAAAATATTATTTATTGCGCATATTTGTTGAACATATTGCACATAACAGAATCTACATGTAGTAATCTCCCCGATAACGCTAAAGTTGGAACCGCGTTATTAGAACAACGCGTTATCGGGATAATGAATCACATACCTAATTTAGAGTTACGGGTGTTTCGCAAAAAAATACAAATCTGCCAAAACTAAGAACAAAGTAAAAAGAAATTATGAATCTTAGCGTTCGCCCTCTAATAATGCGCTTGTGTTATTAGAGGGATTGCCGCGATTTTTTTTAAATCAGCGCTATTGAGGGAATTACTGTACATATATATATTTATGGACGAACAATTTCAAGTATCGATTAACCTTTTTTTCATAAATTAAAGAGCAACATGCAGTATCATTATATGCTTTTGTAACTTTAGCGTTTTTATAAACGCGTAATTTCGATATTGCGGAAGTCGAGGACTGTCGGTGAAATTTATCAACTAACAGCTGTTTTGATTCACGAGGACTTGTTAAGAGTATAAAACGGAATTTTCTCATTTTTGATCGCAACCTGGAACGAACTTTAAAAATTCAACGAGATTTGTGTGGCTGGATAACAAGAAATTCATAAAAAACTCGCGAAACAAAAAACCCAGAAGTGGGTAACAAATTTCCTAATAATACTAAATCCAACAACACAGGACAGCATTAGACTCTAACACGTATCATTAGTAATATTGTTTTTATAATTAAAATACACTTTATGAATAATATAATTTATGGTAAGACTTATTTATTATTTTTTCATTTTTTTACACGATTTCTATATCGCAATATTGTTATTTAATTATATTACACTTTTTTTAATTTAGGGAGACACTCACCAATTTTAATATAAGTTCTATAATTTTTTACACGGTTTTAGGCAGAAGCGATTCCTCCATATTCACTGCGGAGCTGCAGCACCTCAAAGCAAATTAAGGATGGATGCGGGGTAGCATCGGAATAAAGAGGGGTTTCGTCGCTAAGCGCTATGTTGTGCTATGATTCGAAACAGTCACACGCCGTCCATACTGAGTCATTTTTTTAAATTTTTTAATCTTCCGCAGCACCCCCAAATATTTTACAAACAAACCGCCACTGGTTTTAGGTGAAATGTATCTACCGTGTAAAAAAGAGTTGAGTGTAATTAATTATTTGTGAGCCGAAATATTTTACAAAAATGTTTAACCCTTTAAACTCCAATGTCGAGGTGTCCTCGACACGGGTTTTTTACCGGCAACTCCTATGTCGAGGTCACTTCGACATTTTTTACTTCTCGTCGTTATTAAAATAATTAAGAGACGATTTGATGTTTTTTGTGACAATTGCGGAGAAATATTTGTTTCATCTTATGTTGAAACGCAGTTAGACCTGACTTGACGTTTACCAGTAGAATTGTGTTACATTTATTCAACAACTCAACAGCATATTCCTGATTGCAAGGTATCATTATACAGATGGGTTACATACGGAGAATGCAACGTGCAAGAATTGCTAAAGAAAAAATGTTAATTAACAGTAACAATTATGACGAATAGAAAGGGATTACCCAAAGATATAAAAAAACCAAGATTAGTAATTGGGTGTAAAATAGCGTTTAGGAAAAAAAATACTCTCGTGCTAGCTTGGCGCGATAAACACATAGTTAATATGTTGAGTACAAAGTTCACGTCGTCTTCGAAAGCTGCAAGAAAAAGACCGAGGAGATCAGCCCAAATAATCAACCCACGATAAATAAGCCAACGGTTATACATAACTATTTTAAAAACATGGATGGGGTATATACCGCCGACAAATTTGCGACATCTTATTGCTTCATGTGTAAGACTAAAATGGTAGAGGAAATAATTTTTTTGGGGCTTCGAGACTAGTATTGTAAACTCCTACATTTTATACAAAGAATGTGAAAAAAAGGAGAACAGAAAGCCTATGAAGAACAAAAAATTTCGCCAAACTTTGTTTATGCAATTGGTCGGAAATTTTCGAGTATTTTTTTTCATAATATTTCGAGAAGGTTTTTACGTTAAAAAGTAAATATTCTACTATTTTAAGATTAATACATTACCCTAGGTAAAAATAAATACTTTGAAATCATGTTTTATATAATTAAGAATGGGATGCATTTGCATGGGAGCTGAATTTGCAAGTCTATATAAAAAAAATCGTTACTAAAATACATTTCTGCCATTTCTCATATCAAATTTGAATTTTATTCTGTTGTAATCGCATATGTAGAATTGAATGAAACAAGTACTTCAGCAACCAAACATCCAAGTACTCCATATATCCATTTCAGCCAGATTTTAACCATCGGTTCTATTCAGAGCTCCTCGCAACCGCGAATGAAAAGCTCTGCGGCTAATATGCTCGAGTCAAACACAGCAAAAAGAGTGGAGCTGCGATGCTATCTATTTGAAATAGAAGCTGGCTGGCGTAACAGGAGGATTCCAGGTAGGACAGGTAGGACGAGAGCACCTGTCGCTATTCGCCGATCCTCCGCAGATAAGACCCTCGTTTGCTCTGCCTGCCCAAATTTGTCGGCAATTATTTAAGTATACAAACATTATGTGATTATACATAATTCTTGTGTGTTTAAGATAACAATTCGTAGAAGCCGACGACAGCTTGTACGAAAAATCGTTTTCGTCCTACGTAAATTTAACCTGGAAGAGAATAGAAGGATATATGTACAATGTCTTGAAATTATATCCCGATTTTCAGGACGTTATATCGATAGTGAGAATTTTTCGTTTTATTTTTTAACATCGCACCATGGATTCGACCAGGTGATCAACCCTAATTACACTTATCTTTATCGTTATATTTTCCTGTGAAACAAACATATTGCTGCCGAAGATAAGGTTATGGCTATATTTTATGATATCGAAAAAAATAGGGTCGTGGTACAGGTGTAAAATTTTTAGTGGCCATAGCTTTTTTTAGAATCCGCACGTAATTTTAGTGTGTGGGGCTAACCCTGCAGCATTGTAATTAGACCCTATGCAGGTATGACAAACAAACAAACAAGGGAACAAATGGAAGGAAATGAGTTGTATGTTTTATTGAGATTTCGGCTCTGCAAACAGAGAGCGACCGGATGCAGTATCGTTTATAATCGTACATTCCAAACACATGTATATTTATCCATTTGGTTGACTGTTCACTTTTATCGGGATTCATAAGTGGTACATATTTTTTTTGTTTCTCCTTTGAGCTGCAGGAGATCATAACATATTTTAGAATGGACTATTGTGTAAGGGCTGGCATATCAAAATATTTTAGGAACCGATGTCGAGCGTGTCATTCAAGGCTTTGCATTTTAAACACGTGATTTGTTGATATCGATTTTTTTACTAGGGTTTCTTCAAATGTATCCGTTTATATTTTTTTTGATATGATTTTTACGACGCCGCCTTTGTACGGTTTAGTATTAAAAAGTCAAATATTTTGATTGGGGTTACCTTCTTAGCGCGTAATTTATTCAGGTAATAAAGTTTTTACTATGAAGCAACGTGATATAAAAATAAGTTCATATTTAAAACTTTGGGGTTAAGATGGGATTTAATTAATTTTTCAGCGTGTCCTTATGGTCAGAATCATCTTTTATATTTTTTCTTCTAATCCCACTAAGAGGAGGATTTCGTTCGTAATTAAAAAAATAAAAATTTAATTATTTTACAACCTAGAGGCATTGTTTAAAAAAATTACGAAAAATACAGCGATTAGTTGTTCTATTACATTCACTTGAAATAATAATATTAAATTAAATTTATAACAAAGATAAATTGACAATATTGGATTTATCTATCGGTTGGTTTAGCATTTTCCAACCATTTTAATAATATATATATAGATTTTCCATGTAATAGATTTTCATGACACAATTTTTGAAAAATAATGATTTATTGAATGAAATATTTCAAATACAAATATAGCGAAGAAGCAGTTCTGTTTTGTGTTAAACTTATTTTGGGATTAATCCTGCATTATCTCGAGCAGTAATTCTCAATTATTTATTAAGGACAATACACGTGCTCAAATCGCTGAATGATATGCAATATCTGGTTTGCCATCTCTACGAAATCAATTAGGTAATAAACTTTCTAATTAAAAAATATATAATTCAAACTAAAAAGCAAAAGTCAATCTTAAATTCTGATTATTTTTATACGTGCGAGAAATCAATCTGCCACGAACGTAACGTAACAAATATCTGTTTATGCCTTCTGTTATATTAACCCATCTGATTTACTACGAATAAGTAATTAAATAAACATTACACATTACCTATCCGTCTCGGCGGCTCGAAAACAACCGCAACGTCCGAAGGGGGTCTCTCAGAGACCCCAAACATTTCAAGTCAAGATATTGTTGAATTCTACATCAATATCTTGTCATTTTTTTCATAGATATGATATTCATAATTTGGTTGATATTTTGTATTTTTTAACTAATCAATATGACGCGTAAATGACAATGCACTCAGCGATATTTTGCCGTAGACTGAACTCTCGCAGCACGTGTCACTCGTACGTTTCACTCGCACTTGGCATATCTTACCGAATGCGAGCTAGAAAAAACATCGCGCTCGTAGCAACAGAAGCGAATATTTTTGTATTTAAGTATTTGGTAATTGCAGACAATAAATGAAAATGATTATTTAGACTTTTTTTGGATAAGTCCAATAATAATAGAATAATAAAGACAGGCAGGATATTTCGTGCTGCAGCATGTTTATGGCTGTAAACGAAGTTTTTATTTATTAATATGTCTATCTCAGCGCATAATCTTAGTAATTTTTCGACATTTAACTGAAAAATAATGACGTATGTACATTATATAATGCATAACAAGATATTAAAATAATACGATTTCCCATTATTTTATTTTATCCCGAGTAATTGCCGTTTGAAAACCCACCAGATAATGATAGCACGTCCAGCATGATTTTACATACATTTCAATTGTCCACATCGTGCAAAAATTCAATATGCACGATCACCATTATACATAATAGGAACTCCTTATGATTGTTTATGATACGTCGTGAGCGCCCCGCATAAGATCCTTCATGAAGACACGTCTGTCTCCGGGGCAAAAATATTTTTTCAGGATAAAGACGTTTGGAAAGCGACCGTACAATTAACATTGTACATGGATTATATTATTACCCCCATCTGTTTATTATTCACTCGGTTGATATGCTTTACATGAGCATGGTTCAACAGGCTGCATTTCAAATTGGGATGTCTTCCAAGAAGGTGGCTGATGGTGGCGAGAACCTGAAGGTCAATCGCTACTGGCAGGGTTTTAGAGTCAGACCACGCTTGGGATATCCACGTATAGTGGTGGATGGCACGCGTCTCGCTTATCAAATCATACAAATTCCAACATCCAGAAGCAATCATTTACGTGTGCTGAGTTTCATCGATGCAGAATTCTACTGATAACATTCGAGTGTTTTTTATTTTACATACAATAACACGAAATGCAAAGTACTCTTGCGTTGAATTAATTAGAGCATGGTGGTCCTATACACGGGTCCGGTCGAACCCCAAAATTTAATACCGCTCCCGAGGCCATCCGTGCACTGGATATAATTTAGGAGTTGTAATCAAAAATTAGAATCGACTGTTATAATCCCTCCACCGCGATACTTTACGGCGCCAATTACATTTGAATTAATTAACCCAATCAAACGTGCCATAAGATCGTAAATAACATTTAATTGGCGTCGATCGGATCTCGATCAAAAGTGGAAATTGACTCAATTTGGACGAATTGTTTGGCGTTTACGGCCCAACAGGTTAATATTCACCTGGTAATTGGTCGTTAAGACTCTAGAACAATAAAATTCGTTAGGAAGTTATGTTATGAGCATTTGTTTACAGTGCGGTGATGAATGGGTTTTACGAGTGGTGCTCGAGGGGGCCAACGCGTTAATTGGGTCAGAGGGAAAGAAAACGGGCCTGTATCAAGTTTTATTGCGATACTTTAAAAACCGCGTAATATGGGTTATGTATGCGAGCGATGCTAATGATACTGCCGAATTGTTACGTCTTAGTATTGCAGTAGAGCGATGTAATTAAAAAAATATTAATTAGTATTTACATTGAAAAATGTCCAAGATCAAATTCTGGAATTTTACATACGGATGATGCGATAAAAATTAATGACTAAATGCACACGTATAGGAAGTAGCATCCGGCTACCTTACCATCTTTGCATTCTTCATTTTTTTCCCTTACAGATGAATCACCATCAATTTCTCATCAACACTTGCATATTCACGTCCGGTAGCTTACACATATTGGAATGCTTGGGAATCCAGTGTCCTTATTTTATAATACATCTATTTTTTTCAAGGAAAAGCGTAGTTGTTATCAAATTAAGTCAATAGCGATCGAAATCTCAGTACATACGAATTTATCAATCAATGTAAACGGAGTCGATAACCGTCGCTATGTACCCGTGTGTCAAGAATGAAAGTTAACGGTAATCCGTGAATGAAAGTAGATAATTTCTAATGGAAAATTACTGTTTAGGTATATTAAAATTTTAATTTTTAAATGAATCATATCGATTTTGATGAGAGAATTATTTAAACATCGAAACGAAGGTAACAGTCATGAATGGAATAAATCTGAGTCAGCGATTGCATCATTGAAACTTCTTTGTATTATCGAATGGTTTTTTTACGTGCGATCGATGATAATTCATAAAATTATAGTATTCATTTTCCTTCATAAAAAGTGACACTTTATCTTAGTAAAGATCTTAAGGTGATCCAACAAATGAAAATAAGATGAAGCTTATAATTTTCAGGAAAGTCAGGAGAGTCGACAAAGTCTATACAAGCAGACTAATAAAACCATTTTTTTTGGAATCTATGACTTCTCCGCTGAAGATTTCGAAGGACTTAAAACATTACATTAAAATTTGCTGAAGATTCGGATAAAGCTCTACCCATAATCTCGATGCTTTGCAAAACTTTATTTATAATTTTTATTTAATTTTAATTTAATTCAATATACTTAATGCCCGAAGCAAACCGTTAACCAAGGATAAATTTTTACAACAGATGCAGTAATAAATACCGTAGCTTTTCACAATGCTTGCAGTTACGCCTAAAATATATTTGAAGACTATAAATTCTACAGGACGTATAGCATTATTTTTGACCCAGTCATATATAATATTTACCGTACACTAATATAAATACCATTCTTATTTACGGTACTTTTACAATAGCTTGTCATTTCTAAAAGATTTCAGGTAGAATCTGCAATAAAACAAAAAAACCGTTTTTACCTATTTTCCTAGGGTTGTCAAATGAAACCGTTATTTTGTTTATGATTGTTTGTGAATGTTAAAATTATTCTCGCCTTCTTTCAATAATTAAAATATGATTTGCTCAAATTATGTGCCAATATTTTTGTTTTAATCCATTATTCGGTGCGTTTGCAAAAATCTGCAATCCAATTAGTTAACTCCTACTGTCCACGGTGCATCGATGCCGCGTACACTCCATGTTTATCGATCTGGTATTCACTTAAAAGAAGTTATCTCGTTTGAGCCATTGTGTCCGCGGCAGCCAAGTGTATTTAGCGTTGTCACCATCGATCTCCCATCTCCTCCCATCGGCTTACAGGACCTTTGATTCGGAGCCAGCCGAACACCAACGGCAGTCACATATCTCCGCGTGGTATTTTAAAGAGATGCTCGACACGGCTTCTTAGATAAAGCTCAGACGCCGAAAGCGGACGATTGAATTAGACAGGCACCGAGAGTTGTTGTCGCACCGAGTGGTCCAGAGGACAAACCCCGCAACTGCGCATTACCATAATTATACGTTTTAAGCGCTTTCGAGTGCCGCATGAATATATGCATCGCGAATACCCGGTTTATGTTTGCATTTCATTTCAGTTTATTTTGATGCATTTTTCTGATGTGCATAACGGATAATGGAGGGAGTGTGCGCGCGGACGGCATTGCATTTTCTTGCATTCGAATTGTGCAATGAATGGTAATTTTTTGTGCATATAACTGCAGCCGAATGAATGAAGCGTATGAATATAATTTTGTATTCGTTTATTCTGAAGAAATTATGCTAATTGCGCATGAAGTGACAATTATGTACTGAAAATGTTAAAAGGCTGCCACATCTTTAATATACATTATATATTTTTATCAAATGCAACATCTTTGATATAAATTGATATTATTTAATGTAAATTAAATACAAAGATCGACACTGGCTTATCTAGTAGCTTAAAAATATAAACAGAATAAATTATAGCATACTTTATAATAAAAATATGTATTTTTAAAGCTTAAAAATCCGACACCTCAATTCGTCATGCGATGATCTCGGTATTTCTTAATTTCATTCCATATGACTCCCACAGCATTCACCTTTGTCCCGTATGAAACATTTTTCAATTTAATTCTTCCTTTGTACTGAGGCACTTGTCTTGTAACCGACAATCGAGCAAAAGATACCACAACCGTTTTGTGCTCGGTCAAATACAAGAGGTTTGATAAAAAGAAAAATACGCAGAATTTTCTTTTTTTCTCATAAAATATTTATTTAATTATTATTAATTTTGCCCACATCAGAAACATCGTACACTTGTGTCCAACATTTTTTACAATCTTCGAAGCACTTCTGAAACGCAATTCTCGGTATGACGTATAGCTACTTCACCTATTCTGTCACTTATCTCTTCAATATTGGTAAAAACGTCGTTTTTCAGTATATTTTTTTAAGTTAAACTATACCATTACGATGATTTTTTAGCAAAAAAATTACCAAGATCATTTGAGACAATTTTAGCCAACAAAAAATAACCCGATTTTGCTACCGATGTCAAGATACGTCAGGGACATGTGTGACAATACTATTGAATTCATACAGCCCGTGAAATAAAATAAAAATATTCGTTATTTTTTTAAATGATAAAAGTTTATCAAATTTATTAAAAGTTACTTAGTTAAGTAGAGCTGTATGATGTTGTCGCTTGAATATTTTTTTAAAAAGTGGAATAACTCTGGTACCAATCATAATTAAACTAGTTTTTCTCGCATTCATTTTTTTTAAATCAAATGAAGGGTAAAGATTTTTTTCAACCAAATGCCTACAAAAGGTAAAAAAATACGGACAAGAAATTATACATGAGGTCTGAAGATAAGCTGGTTCATAAATTAACAATTGATGGATTAATGTATGGAAAAGGACGAACCACACATTCTTATTAAATCTCAATGAATGAAAACGAAAAATTCAAAGTTCTTGATTTATTTGGAAAACGAAGAAGGCCTAAAAATTTGTGCAATTTCACTATGTCACCATTGTACACAAATTCAAGATGGGTCTAGAAAAGAAATATAGAGAAATTGGCTCTGACACCTTCGATTCACCATAATTACCTATCAAGGAGGTATTAATTTGTTATTAGTCATTTTTACGAAATAATTCACTATATGTACTAATTTTTTTTATGAGTCCATTATATTATAACTGTTTCGTTTACTTACATGTCTGCATTTAATACTTATTTTTTCTTCAAAATAATATTTATTTTTTCTTCAAAATAATACATTTCCGATTAAAATATAAATTTAAATTGCAATTAAATATATTTTTCATAATTTGATCATATAAGATATATAATTTGGCATAAGTGGATTGTATTAACATTTTGACAATTGATGAATTCTTCATTAATGACTTTTTTTCAAAATGGATTATTCTAAGTATAAAAGAGGTTATTCATGATATGCTTCAATATGACGAGTAAATAACTATGCTCTCGGCGATGTTTCGCCGCAGACTGAGCACTCACAGCACGTGTCACTCGTACGTTTTACTCGCACTCGGCATATCGTACCGATGTGAATAAAAACGAATATTTTTGCAGATAATAAAGGATAATATTAATATTAATACATATTTTAAATCTATCTAATTGTCGTCCCATCCCAGTGCCTGGAATGTAAACGTAGACCGTATACTAGATCGCAAAAAGCAAAGGTAAATAATGCAGCTAGCTGGGCTCAAAGTGCTGCGAGCTAAAATTGACCAATAAAACTTGAATCGACCATGTCAAAGCTAATCTCATAAGCGCTGCAAAGGAACGAGTTGTGGCCTAGAGTAGCTGGCTAGCCGTGTTAGGTTCACTTTGTTCGAAGGAGTCAAAGGAGTCAATCGGGTCAACTTCTGCTCCACACCCTACCATATTCATACGCAATACGACATAAACATTATATTATAATTTATTGATTAAAGCCTTATCTGCGAAACAACATACTGTATATTCATTTGCGCAGCACAGCAAAAAAAATCAATATGATAAAAAGATATCGCGATTACGTTGAAATAACTGGACACGCGATGTGCATCACGCCTTCTAAATTAGGTAGTGTCCTCGCAGCGTCCAATTTACCGAGTGTTGAACGAGCAATGCGCCGATTCGGCGTCCGAAAGAAAGTCATAAATTTTTCAGAGACGACGTTGCCAAAGAAGGACACGCCGGTGGCCGTGACGGAATGTCTGCAAAACCGTGGCATCCTCGAAGGACTCGGCACTAAATATCCGGCAACATGAACCAACTTGCATACCATCGGGTGGACAGTGTCTCTGCGAAGACGCAAAAAGCGCCGATAAATAGCTTCGGCGCTGCTACCATTAACAACTCCGGCGAATACATTATCCATTAATACTATTTATAAAATAATAATAATTGAAAGGGTTGCTGAATTCTATCGTTCTCTTGTGAAATATGTAGGAAATATTTTGTCGTCTGTCTCGCCGTCTTCTGAAAAGTAACGCTCGTTAATTGGTGGCATGGCAGACGTGTCTACGCATGTCGGTAATAAATTACATCAATCATAAAATTTTATTAACCCGAATTGCGGTCAACACTTAGCACATCCTGTAGCATGTGTGGGCCATCGCGGGGGTAGTAGGAAACGCAGGTCCGTTCCGAGGGAGTCCTAACCCTTCTACGCCCACGGGGTCACGGCGTCCATTGAGGTTCTCAGAAGGAGATGTCATGTGAAATCAATCGGTCTCGGGCTGTCCCGGTCCCATTGTGTCTGTCCCAGGCCGACAACTGTGACTAATGGTCCCGCCGAGGACGACACACTCGCCGTCTTGCAGGAGGAATTTTAATTCGGCTGCCTCTTGCTCCGACGGTCATTTTTTTCAATTCCCACCGGTAGCATTTCGGTATCGAGGATTCAAATTCAAAGGACATTAGGCCGCCGTGGCAAGACCCGCCGTGTCGTTATGATCATATAAAATATTCTTTTCTCTTTTGTCCCGCGCAAGGACGCGACAAGATTATGAAAGACGCGACCTCGCCAGTTCAAGTCTAAGATCAATACGCAAAAAATACCATACAAATATTGCAATTTATTTTATCGTTCAATATAATTTTAAAACTTTTCATTTAATTACATGCAATTACATAAGCGGTGTTTATTTAAACACTGCATAAACATTCGACGCAAAATTCGATAATATTTTCAATAAAAAAATGAAAAACCCGTAATTAATATTTCAAAGAGAATTTTTTAATCAACGCTCCTAATTAATGAATACGGGCGAAAAATTCTTTCAGAATAAAGTCAATCGGAAACGGGGGTAGCAACCTAATTTTTGCACAAAAGTCTGCGTTATGTTTCAGTATTTTCATCGTGATTGTTTTTTTTTTCTTCTAGAAAATAAATTGTTCAAAGTACCATCATAATATCAGAGATGCTGTGCAAAAAGGAATGCCAGTCGTGATATCACCGTGACCGTAGAAATAGCACGTTTCTCGATTGTGTGAACCTAGCATCTCTCCGAGGCCCATCCGACGTACAATCTTCATAAACACAAACTTCATCGTTATGAAATAGCTTCATTTCAAAGAATAGACACACGTTTCAGCGTTTTGTCCCATCTTACATTATATTCCGCAGATGTTTAATTTATCACCGTTTAGAGGATTTTTATATTATTAACCCTTCGCCGAATCCTCGAAAATGTCATTTGTCAAAAAATTCGAAATGACAAAACACCAACGACATAAGGCAACCGATGAAACTGTGAAACGAGATACGATCTACGTCCGTTATTTTCGTCATCAAGGTTAAATAGGGATATGTCAAACATTTTTTTGTTGTTGTATTATATATTGGCAGCTGGTGTTAAACGTCGCGAGACAAAAATTAAGTAAAACAAGGCGGAGTATGGACAAATACCAGTGGTCTCCTTTGTAGGACCGCGATGCTTAATTAAATGTTACTTACCTTAAAAGCCTTTAAAAGCCCCTCTCTTCACAAATTACGACTTCATTCATTGCGCGGACAAAAGGCGAAAGTCAAACCGAAAATTTGCACGCCGGTCATAATTTGCAGAATTTTATTTTATTTTTGCACACCTTTCGGCGAAATTCGCGTCGAGGCTGTTTGTTTGCGCACCCCGTTAGCGTGTGCCCCCCGTGAAAGGTTCTGCAAACACAAGATCGTAATCCGAAAGAGAGATGTTGTTGACTTTCGCAATTTTTAAAGTGCGTGTTTCCGCGAAACTGTGTAACGTTGAAATATATGATTCAACAAGGACGAAAATTAGTTATAAATATAACAAAAAAATACAATGATTATAGATCAGAACTATCTTCAGTTTAGTTTAAATCATATTTGATTTAAATTAAATAAATACGGTTAATAAAAATATATTCATGGTTTAATTCATTCTTCCACGTATCTGTTATATTTTTTTTTTAAATAATTTAGTAAAGATTGTTTCTAATACCTAGAATTATTTATATTATTAAATCCATTTTCTATTATAAATATAATTAGCGTATGTTAGAGGTAAATGGAATAAATAATGAATTTACAGCTGTGGAATTGTTACATTACGCAAAATGTATATTGCTGCATAACCTTTTGATATATAAATGAGTTCATTGTACCTTAAATATAGTTAAGATACCTTAATCCATTTTAATATATGAAAAAATTACAAAATTATGTCCCGACACGAATAAATTTGCAACTTAAAAATTTGGCTAATACTCAAATTTACTAATGAAACTTTTGTGTTCTAGATATTTCCATGAATCGAATGAACACATTGCTATTCAAATTACTTTTACACAAACCTTCCAATACATGTCGCCAGCGTGTGTGGTGAAGTGACAGTTGACACACTAGTGTGACCAGAGTGGCTAAAGAGATAATTTCTAGGACTACGCTAAGCGCTCGAAGACGAATGTCGACGATACGATGAAACAAAGACATCTAAACTGGACTGTAAGATTGTGTTGATCCACCAGTTTAAATATGTAACCACAGAGTCTATCGTGAGTATTTTTAATTTATCTGAAAACACAATTTTTTTCTGTCCTGTGTCAATATTATTCTTAATTTGGGCGGGAATCTATTCATTTATGGGTCAGGAACGTTTTTATTCTGGGATCTGTGATTTAGTTTTTTTTTAACTAATCATGTTTACAATATTTTCTCTAACGATCATTCTAAAGTGCTATTCTGCGTCTTATCTAGAATATCACTTCCAATAGTTTTTTTATAGACTTAAATTTTAAATTTTTGGTTTACAGAATTTGCAGAGAATCATTCTCGATAAAAAAAAATACATGACATATATATCGTATAAAGTCACAACATGTTATCCCATTCCAAATTCAGAATCCAGAATCTTGCTCGTTGTGTGAAACACTCGTTATGCGAAACTAATTATCTCATATAAATCAATATAAAACACGATAATGCGTTCCATGCGAATTTTTTTTTTTAAAGTTCACCTGGATAAAAACATTTTTAAAAATCGAAACTAGCTTATTATTTATTAATATATGACAAATAATTAATTATTTTTTACTAGAAAGCTGTCTAGAGACATTTGTTTTAGCCGACTCTTTAAAATTTTGGTGAAAATGTGACACAGCGTTATCATTGAATATGTTTGTAGCACGCATAGCCACCTCCTTATTAGGATGATGCTTCTCAATGTACGATGAAACAGTTTCCCATGCTTTCAGCATTTCTCTTATTGCGTCAGAAGATTGTTTCTCTGCTACTTCCTCTTCCTCTAAACTCTCCTTCGTAACTTCTTGCTTGGAAATACGATCCAACACGCACAAGTGCGTCATACGTTTGTGACTTCCCCTTTCTGCGTCACTCGTTATGCGAAATGTCGCTCGTTAAGGGAGCAATTTTTTCACTTTTTTTTTTTGCTCGTTATGGGAGGTGCTCGTTATGAAAGGTTGCACTGTACTTCAACCATCTCCGCGAATTTGCGAAAAGTTTATAATATATTAAATAAAATAAGCTTTTAAAGAAAATAGTTATATTTATATGGCCCTTTTCTTTAGGAGATCGGTTATCCCCCCAGCGCATGTAAGCGGATCAAATCCCGCTGAATATTGATTTCATTAGTCACAACAAAATCCGGTCGTTTGATTACAATCTCTTGAGAGGTCGTGATTGATGAGTGCCATGACACTAGTAGTTTTTTTTTATTTTGTCCCCGGTGACACGTACACTATGTTTGGCCGAGTGTATTGACACTGAGTGTGGGAGGAGGCACAGATGCGATCTTGGGATAGGGAACAAAATATGCGATCGCCGTGACAGATTTACTCAATGGAATGAATAATCTGTTCTATCGGATCGTTTTATGCTCGCCAGTCATACGGCAGTTGCCGAAATAATTTCAAAGAAGTGTTTCGTGGCCTTGGGATTTACGTCTCACCGATCCCACTTGCAGTGTTTGATCAGACACGTGTGTTTCTGACAAGGAATTTCCTTGACTCTTCTGACACGGTGTTTGAAAGCCGTGGCATTTAATATTCAAAACATGTCCATATAGTTTTTGTGTACATTTCTCGGGTTTTGCTATTGATTTGCGCGGCACATCACGCGTTGAGGTCTCCCGGACCAAGCCGCGGAATTTGGCAGGGGTCCATATACCAACAATATATTACAAACATAAACAACGTGATGTATATCAAATTGAATAAATTAACACTTGCAATATAAGCAAACATTTCAGAGCACAATCCAAACATCAATATGAAACCATTTTCGAACATTTGACTTGTATTTCTTGTTGTATGTATTATAATTGAAAATAAATGGTTTCCGATCAATGCCCGTCTCTCAATCAGTCATCAAAGCCGTCACCGTGACATTGATTTGATGATATTTCACGATGCTGGATTAGAATTTCGGCTTGCATTTCTGACACAATCGCTTTTTGGCGCGCTAATGCCATTGATGTGCTCTTGTCGTTCGGACAAGACAACAATTTTCGATCTTTGATCACGAAAATGATTATTGCGATAGACCCGTTATCCGATTGTGTTTATCACAACGCCTTCCAATTGACCTCAGACGCACTTACGTTTGACATAATTGAAATGTAAATGGCCAACGCTAATATTACACTTCCTCAGTTGCCAACAGGAAACTCGGGTCACATAATGGTATGCAATTTGACATGCGTCTGTTTGCGAGACCAGTTTCAATCGTCAATAAAATTTTAACAGTCCCACTTCTAAATATGTGACAATGCAAACCACGCATAAAAGCGATTACTCCACACGCCAGAGGTTTTATTCGACCACTTCGAAATCAATTACATACAAAATACAACCGAAAATCATTAATTATTGTGTTAGTAATCCTTTGTAACCAGCAACTGTTATCTAATCTGAATCTCTAATTTATCCGTCGAAATCTCTAATCTGATCTGAAATCTCTAATTTGTAATTTAATCTGAATCAATATCTCTTTATTTACGTTACAATATTAAATTTATGAAATGCTTCTGTCGATACCATCATTAGGAATAATTCATAAGCATATCTTTATATTTTCATTTTTTTCAGCAGAAACAGTTATTTTTAATTGTTAATATTTGGCTATATATGATTTTTAAAGTTATTGTGTAGTAAAGTATTTACTGAAGATCAATCATTTCCGGTATCATAGAGCGTTCACTATCATAGAGCGACGTGTGCAACATTCCCTACTATAGTGCTTCCTTCTAGATCGCCGTTATTTACAACACGCTTAATTTAATGTCAAATTAGATAACTCTTAAATATGCAATAGATTACTGCCCGAAATAAATGACAATGCCTGTCGTGAAAACTAAAAGTAGCGCAAGGTCTTTTAACCGATCCGTCACGGCAGCTCGAAACCAACGGCTCTAACCGATGGGGTCTATTTTGTATGAAAATATACTCCAAGCATTTCAAGTTAGAATATTGATGAATTCTTCATCTAGGGTAGGGATGGTGAACAAGTACCCGTGTGAAATTATCGAACCCGCTTGAATTTTTAGATATGATTGTAAAAAGCCTTC